>WNNJ02000555.1:0-184095 GCA_012934845.2 Pomphorhynchus laevis
CATTTTTAAGTAAAATATGTATAATATTAATAGATAAAACAATATGAAACAAGTTATTATACTACAATGAACAAATGCTTTTCAAGATGACTGTTCTTAATTGTAAAAAACAATGTCCGAAGCAAAGTCTTTGGCATCCTCATTATTGTATTACATATTATATACATATTATATTTATATAAAATATTTTTATACGTTTTATGGATAGATCAGTGATTAATTTGAAAATTAATAAACCATATTATTTAAGAATAAAAACAAAATAATTGTTTGTAGTTATTGATGAAAAATAAAAGCAAAATTTTGGATTTTATCGACATTGAATTCTAAATTTTTTAATTATCATACTAATGTGGTAATACTATCAAATACTCAAAATATTTAACTCGTGAAATAACTGATTCATTTATGTCGTTTTAAATCCTTACTAAGAAGAAAGATTAGATAAAGACAACAAATATGATTTCTTTAAATAGTTGATAATGATCTTTTTTTTGATAAAGAATTTTTGGAGATGAATCAAATAAAGAAGGAAAATTTTATTTGATATTTAGCTAACCTCTGTTAGAATCTTCAGAAAATTACTAATTTTCTGAAGATGCTAACAGAAGTTAGCTAAATATCATTTAACATTTTCCTTCTTTATTTGATCCAGCTCCAATAATTCTTTATAAGAATTTTATAGGAACCAAAAAATCAAACAAAAATCGATTATTCAATATTTCAATGACAACTGCCATCATCATCAGGAAACATTGTTACAGCTTTATACATTAAGAAAAATATATAAACAATTATTTATATGATGTGTCTCACTACAAAATGTATAATTTTAAGAAAAAATACCTAACAAAAGAAAGTGCTCAAACAGTAAAATCATCACATAATAAGGCAAAACATTAACATTATCAACTACATAATTACTACATTCAGTAAAACACAAAATAGCCCATAGTAAAACGCATTACTAAGCATTGTCAAAAACATAATTATATTTTAACTTAAGGTTATAGGTCGGTTAGTAAATGTTAAAAAAGTTTTAGTAAATTAATTAAATGACGTTTGCACCTTAAAAAAGTTAGAGATCTAAAATACATACAGTTTCTGATAAACATACAATAAAATAACATACAAGATTGGAGAAAACGTCATTCGCATATTGCAAACATCTTGAACGAATAACATACAGTGCAATCATCAAATCACCATGACAGAACAGTCGGCGAATAAGCGATGCTGCCCTTGTAATAGTCAAACAGCTGTTTGTAAGGGTTGTGTGTGCGTTCGAAATAACAAGCAATGCATTAATTGTTGTGCACAACGATGCTCAAATCGAGAACGATTGATTCCATCCAATCAATATAACGACAAACATACAGCAAAATTCTCAACACAATATTCGAACAACGATGAACTGGGAATGACAGTAAACGCCGTGGAGACTATCTCCATCGAAATGAAGTGTACTACGGATAATTGCAACGTGTATTCAACGGTAATCCTTCCGAGAAGGCTTTCTAGAGATTTACTGGCCCAAGATTACCTCTGTGGATTCTGTGCAGCCAAAGCAATCAACGAAACCCGAATTGAAATAACTAAACTTAAAAGCCAGTTAATATCAAATGATTCAAATAGTTGCTGGACAAACAAAGAGCGTATACATAGAATAGTAAATGAGTCTATCAACTCCTCCCTCAACCGTTGCATCAATAAGCAGGTATCTCATGCTGTTTGTTCTTTTCAACGCACATCAGAGGTAGATAAATCTTATTCTAAATTAGCAAACTCTCTTGATAGGGAAAGCGCTAGGGCCTCACATCTGATAGTTCGTAATTTACCCGTTTCTGAAAGCGAGCAACAAGTTATATTAAATCTCTTTGAGGAAATCGGTTGTCCTTTGGTCGGGCAAAAACTAGACTTTCATCGACTCCCTGCACTTCATACTAACTCCCCTCCGTGGGTTAAGGTAAAAACTAGCGTCAGTCATGTGGAATCATCTTTAAAATCTTCGTTTAAGCTAAATAACAAGATTCACTAATAAATCTTGTTATTTATTAGTCAATTCATAAAAATGACGTTTATTTTAAATTTTATTTTTTATTTTTATTTTTTAACTTGATTAAAATTATAGAAAATCTAAAAACAATTATTAATTTTATTATTTAATTATTAAATTTTGATTTAGCATTATTGTTTTGTTTATTTTATAATTATATAACAATACGTAGACTCAGTTAGCTGATTTAATTCGTTTAAGCTTAAGAATTCATCTCTCTTTCATACGGTGTACTTGTGCCCTGATTTGTCGAAACTTGAACAAGAGGAACTTAAGAGACTACGGAAAGAATTATCCGAACGAAAAAAGTCAGACCCAAGTAAGCGATATTTTATTAGAGGACATAAGATAGTGATTTCATCAAGTAGGGAAGCCCACACAGTAAATGTGAGCTTACCAGTACTCGGCGAAGTTTCGTCTACAGGCAACAACAATCTTTCTAACCCAGCCAATATATGACCAACGATTGAAAATGATTTAAATGTAAATCCTCCAGCAAAACTTCAAGTAAATCATCCGGGGTATCCTCTAATTGATTCTACTCCACTGCTCCCCAAATCTTCCTGGAAATTAGCAGTTTTAAATATCCGCTCTCTTAGTAACAAGGTTGATTCAGTATATGATCTTTTCCTTCATAAATCTTTGGATGTTTTGTGTTTAACCGAATCTTGGCACGTTGATCAGAATGATTACTCTCTTAAACGCCTCCGCTCTTTAAATCTCTCTGTGGTCGATAAGGCTCGTCAACAACCTATTAGTTCAAATCGATAAATTAACCACGGTGGTATTATAGCTTTATCTCACTATTGGTCTTGATTGCAATCATTACCATTTCCATTTGTTCCTCTCACTTTCGAACTACTTGGGTTCCGTGTAAAAGCCGGCTCGTTGTTTCTCAATATCTACTTATTCTATCGGCCTGGATCATGTCATCCGTCTGACTCTTTTTTCTGTGAACTGTCAAACTTACTTTCTTTCATCTTCCTCTCCGGTTTACCTTGCGTTGTACTAGGTGATATAAATGTTCGCTTAGACCGTCCTCGTGATTCCAATACCCTAAAGACGATTTCTACATTTAACGATCATGATTTTCAAATCATGTCTCCTCATTATTCTTCTGCTACCCATATTCTTGGCGGTACTCTCTATATTGTTGCCTTACCCACGCGTCTTGCCTTGTCTTCTTCATTGTGCATATCTGATCCTGCTCTATCCAACCACTTCCTTGTTACATGTTATCTCCCTTTGTTAAAAATCAATGTTCCTTCGAAAATTATCTCGTGTCGTTCTTGGAAATTCCTCGACTTTTCCCTTCTTCGCTCTCATATTAACCGCTCTCCGTTAATGTATCCTTCTTCTATCTACCAATCCCCTAATTACTTATGTACCCTCTTTGACAATGTATTTTGCTCTATCCTTGATGAAATTCTTCCTTTTAAAACTTTTGTTCAATCACGGCAAAATCTTGCAACATGGTTCGACTCTGAGTGTGTGACTTCAAAACGCCTCCTGCGTCGTTCTTTCAGAACTTATCATCGTTATCTCAGACTATCTTCAGAACTTGATTCATCCTTTTATCGTAACCAATTCTTTGCTCTTCGTCGTTCGCATAGGCAACTTCTGCGTTCTAAGGCACATAGTTTTTGGCGAAGCAAACTGGCTTCCGCTAATGACTCTCGAACTAAATGGAAAACTCTTAATTCTCTACTTTCTCGTTCCTCTGTCACCTCCACTCTTGATCCTTCTCAATTCTCCGATTAGCTAATTTCAAAAACTGTTTCTTTAATCGATTCGATCATCGTCCTTCCACAAACTTATTGTATATCGTCTGTTCGTATCCCTGAGCTCTTTTATCTACTTGCGGTATCTGAAGATGAGGTATCTTGCCTTCTTATTTCGTTAACTTGTAAGTCCTCTCCTGCCGATCTATCCCATCCCTACTCGAATTCTCAAATTGTTGTCAACAGACTTCACACCTTTCCTTACCAGCATCTTTAACTCGTCAATAGTGAATAGAATATTTCCTGTTCTTTGGAAAACGTCCATTGTTCGTCCCCTACTTAAAAAGCCCTCTCTTGACCCCTCTCTTCCTTCATCTTATCGCCCAATATCAATTCTACCAACCTTATCTAAAATTCTTGAACACCTTGTCTTAGATCAGATAAACAAGTATCTCTCTTCATCGCAGCTCTACCCTTCTTTTCAATCTGCTTTCCGCTCCAATCATTCCACCGAACTAGCATGTCATAAAGTATTTTCTGATCTGCTCTCCGCTCGTGACAAAGGACTGTGTAGTGTGGTAATATCGCTCGATCTTTCATCTGCATTCGACATTGTCGATCACGAAATCCTTCTTTTTCGTCTTCGCTATCACTATGGTTTCTCTTCGTCCACCTTGGCTTGGTTCTCTTCGTATCTCTCCGATCGATCATTTTCCGTCCATTCTAATTCAATGTGTTCTCCTCTATCTTCTCTCTCTTGTGGTGTACCTCAAGGTTCTGTACTTGGCCCTATTCTATTTACGCTTCTTCTTGGAGATTTATCTTGTATAACTAGTAAATTCTGCTTCAGGGTAATGCAGTACGCTGATGATATACTTCTTTATTCTCATTCGTCTCCTCATTCCCTAAGCCAACTTTTCGTATCCGCATCTAATTGTCTTCGTGCTCTATCAGAACATTTAATTTCTTTGCGCATGTCCCTAAATCCTACCAAATCTAAAGTGTTATGGATTTTACCCTCCACTGTTTCTGTTATTCCTGCATCTCTGTATCTTTAGACCACAATTATTCCTGCTGTAGATAAACTAGTATTTCTAGGTATTCACTTCGACAATAACCTGCATCTCGATCCCTTCATTCGTGATAAAACTAGGTCTTCAAATATTCTTCTCCGTGATATTCGTCTCGTCAGAAATTCTCTAGATTTTAGTTCTTGTAAATCTCTTATCTCCTCCCTTCTTTTCCCGCGTATTAATTACTGTCTTAGCCTTCTCGTCTTCTCTTCAAAGTCATCCCTTAAACCTCTTCAACGCCTCATTAACACTGCGGTGCGCATCCTTTTTCGACTTCGTAAATTCGATCATATATCTTCATATTTATCAAAACTTGGATGGCTAAGTATTGAACATCGCGCTCGTTTTCGTCTGCTTTGCTTGACTTATCGCCTTCTCCATTGTAATTCTCCTTCTTATCTTTATCTGCCAACTCTAAGTGAATCTCGCTATCTTTCTACTCACCTACGTTCCTGTGATTCTCTTCTGCTACACGTACCTATTCACTCAACCAACTTCGGTCATCGATCCCTACATATCGCTGCTCCTCTCCTTTGGAATTCCTTACCTAATCATCTGTGATCATCATCCTCACTCCGATTTTTCAAAAAGCAACTAAAGTCGATGCTACTAAACGATTAACTTTTTTATCTGTTTCGTTTTTGTGGGCTTGTAAGCACACAGTCTGTGTGCATTTGCCACATTAAAAAACTTTCATATAAATCATATAAACAAGATCGCGAAAGTAGTTAATTAATGTTTCTAATAACTCTCTATAAGAGAGTTATTAATCAAGGCTAATTAATCCAAATCATGTCATCTATATGATTATAAATACTTAACTATGTATTTACAAATTCAACATCAATGTAACTTTAAGTTAGAAATAACAGATATTAAATATGTACTTTAAAGAAACTTGCAAAGGGAACGAATATAATCTAGAGCATCATAAAGCCAACCGAATTTCTATGGCCAGTCATAATGCGAGAGAATATAAATTCAAATATTGATGTAAGCCAACATTAGACTTGAGAGTTTTTGAAAGTTAACTTGCTCCCGAGATACAGCTTTGACATTCAGTGGCAATACATTAATATTTGGAGACGGTAATCAATGAAAAACACTGTTGTAACTTATTGTCTTTCTTTTGCTTTAAAGTAATTTTATTCTTTAATTGACCTGCCGTAAAGCTAACCTCATAACTACAAGAAACTAATCTTAATAAGATTATTATTGAACTTGTATTTATATTATAAATAAACAAACGTATACCCAGTGGATAGGTAAACAGAAAGTGCAAAAGGATTTACCACGGATTGAAAGCTGCATGCACCATAATCACTTCCGTGTGCTTTCATGCATTGATCATCAAGTGAATAGCGAAAGCCAGGAGCTAACTGTGAGAATAATCGGGTCTCATAGCTAAAGCTGGTGTGTTCAAAGGGTCGATTTCTTAGACAACTAATAGATTCATGATCCCCTCTAAACAATTGAAAAACAAATGCGTTTTATTCAAATCAAATGCAATTCTGAAATTAAATTTTTGGAAAAATATAATTTAACTTAAAAGTGTTAATTTCTAAATATCAAAAATTATTTAAAATTTAATATAAAAGTATAATCTGTCTGTTTATAATATTTATGAATAATATAGACTAAATATGAATTAATTATATTCTTGCCTGATTGAGTTTTACTTATAAATAGGAGCTTTTTTGCCGTTTAGCATGGAATTTTCAAGGCTCAACAATCCGTTTCATGCCATCTACAGAATTATAAATAATTGCAATGCATTCACAAATTCGATATCAACGGAAGCATTATGTTGCATTATGGATTGGATTAGCCAACCCATTAGATCATAATTATGCCATCATTATTATTAAATATTATTAATAATGATATTATATTAATAATGATATTAATATTAATATCATATTAATGATAATAATGATGCTAATATGTCAAAATCAAGTACAATCTTAATTATGTATTTTTAAAAAAAATTAGTGAAGTAATTCCCGATTAAATTTTGCCTCAAATGCCAGGCTTATTGACAAAGAACATATGTGTTTTCGAATTAGTGAACATTTGTGTTCACTAATTATGAACACATAATAAACATGTGCTCTAAATTAGCATCATTTTTAGTATACTCTTGTAGTATTCATATACTCTGAAAAACTTGTGGACTCAAGATAACCGTCAGAGCTTTTGTGAACTATATTGATTATACCAACTTTATTTGAAAGTCCTAGATCTTAATAACATTAATTTGAATTTAATGACTCTAAATGAAAAAACACAGACATTGTTGGCTTAAATGAAAAACTATTTCCATGAAGCCTATCACTTGTGCTATTTTTTTATATAATAATTTATTATTATATAAAGACTGAGCAAAAATATTAGACGCTTGAAGATGGTTACTACAGATGGTTACAAGTAACGGACATTTCTCAGGGTTTAAATAGAAACCGTACTTGTGACTAATTGTTCGGATGAAATTCCACATTTTAAGCAACTCATAGTCTTTACCAACACAATGAGCATTGTCGGCAAACCAACGTTGCTCTACTCCAGGGAATTCATTCTTTAAGCGCATTATGAGTGGTAATGTCGATGCCGTATAAAAATAAACTTGTGCTATTTTTCGTATAAATAATATATCAATCGATCAACATATATTGTTAATCCGAAACCAACATTATTATCTCAATCACGTCTGAATAAAGTATGCATGATAAATGATTGAATGTTATTAGGCAAATATGAGATGATTTTAGTTTAAAAATAAATTAAGTATAATGGAACAAATAACATTGCTGCCATTTTTATATATAATCTAGTAATATATTAGCAATCGTTAGCCCGAGACGCGGATCTAGCCGTCGCTAGAATTTGAAGCTGATAGATCAAATTTATTTTCGTTTATCCGGCTCATTAATAAATGGCAGGATGAAAATATAGCCAATGAGTGTCTAAACTTACCCATTCCTGATCTAGTAAATGCAACTTTTTTAGTTGGTAGATTTACTAATTTTATATTCTAGAAGGCATTATATATTTTGCATTCTGGAAAGGTTATTTATATATTATAATAAAAGCATAGTTAAGTAGAAAATTAATAAATGCACTAATAATTTCTTTAACATAATTATAGTTATTTAATAAATGTAGTAATATCTAAAAATATTATTTTTTAAAACTTTCTATTAAGTTTTTATAAATATTCATAAACTTTGTAAACATATTTTAAACGAGAATGTATATTTCAAATAAATAATATTGCATTTTTACCTTGATGTGTTGAAATCGGCATTAATAGAAATAATAAAAAATATTTATTGTTGCTCTTTCGATCTATTAACCTTCTTTAGAAAATAATTAGGCAACTAAAAAATATAGCTATAGTATATATTGTTAATATATGTAAAATTAATTAAATATAACTTCTAGGAATTGTAAATATATATGTTTTAAGGAGTGGAATGATTTAATCAATAATTCGAAGAATTTTGAAATTAATAGACATAATTAAAGTATTTATAAGAGAAATTAGTTTTATTTTTAAAATATCATAAAAAAGTTCAATTGATTAATTTGAAATTAGTTAAATTAATTTAAATTAATTTAACTAATCTTGATTTAGTTAAATCAGAAAATTTAATTGGCATATTTTTATTTATAGTAACAATATATAACAAGTCAATTTTAATTTAACTAATTATTAGTATTCTTAAGGAAAAATAATACAATCAGTTAAATAAAAGCTAATCACGTAAAGTTAAAACTCAAATATAATAACTTTACAAATGATTTCGTCCACAAATTATCTTCACGGTTAGAATTAGTCCTTAAAACATTTTGTCAATATCATTTTTGACATAATTACCTGAGCTTTTTACGAAAGAAATGACGACTGCAGTCCGACCATTTCCAATATCCTCCATTTGACTGCATAACTTTCGCCATTATATTTTGCTCCTTCATACCTAACTCTTGGCATCTCTTGTCTTCGTCATGAACAACACCGAACCTTCAATATAATTAAAAAAAGACGTTATCTTAAAATATTTAACTTTAAAAATATTAATTTTAAAGCTTAAAATATTTTAAGTTTTTTATGTAAAGCTCATTGAAATACAACTAAAAAATTTTAAATTTGGTTAGCTTTCCTAGAGAATTATTTACTATGAATATATATATCAACAAAACCACGTCATTATTCAGCAAATAAGCCCCATAAATCACTTTAAAATGAAGAACATGTTGATTTGGTTTTAACTTTTAAATATTAATAGAACGATAAAATTCCACAAATAGAAAACGAGTTCCTTAGCATTTGTACAATAAATTAAATCGACAAAATAAAAGCGGATTATTTTTTATTACAAAATCTTATTATATATTAGATAAAATCTTATTGTTTTATAAATTTTTAAATTTATATACATTGAGTGCATGTTGAAAATGCAGTTATTGATTTAAATATGTAATCATGATGATTGCATACAAAATATAATATGCGCTGAACAATCAAAATTCTTTTTTAGCAAAATCGAAACATGTGATTAAAACATCTTTTAGATTTTGCCGAAATCAAACTTTGATTGTTAGCTGTTTTTTATATATTTTTGAGATTTCTGTAAATGAATATACCTAATAGAATTTGTACCTAAACAACACACTGGTCGTCAACCGGTGTGTGTTTATAATTTGGAAGAAACATTTAAGTTTACGTTTCTCTGTGAAAAAAATCGCTTATTCATAATTTAGTTTAGTTAATAGTTATAATATGATCAGCGTACTAAATCACCTAATATAGAGTTGAACGCTAAAGTGAATAGTTAAGGTAAGTTTATAAACTTACAGATGTGCAAGTTCATGTGAGATACTAATAGATGTTGACAGACCGGTGTCTTCTATAACAGCACAGCTTTCTTCGTGATCGCATATTCTATCCAGATGAGCAAGACCTAAATTAATTCGTTTATTAATGCGCAAATGCTTGCAGCAAGTTCCATAATTTTATGCACGTTGAATGACGATATATTTACAATTTAGGCAACATTGTAATTGAATATAAATCAAAAAAAAGTACTTTTGTATTTGATTTTAAATTTTTCAAGTGATGCAAAACCCTTTTAATATCGACTATATTTTTTATACTTATTTAATAATGAATATCAGTCAAAAATCAGACAGGAGTGCAATTTAACAAACTTTTTATTGAACGTTTAGACTTTCGCCTTTATCATCAAAGATATTTGATAGTTGAGAAAGGGGAAATTCTAAACGTTCAATAAAAAATTACATATGTGATTTATTAATATGATGTGTACTTAAAACATGATAATAACCAAGTGTTTACTACAACTTGTTTTATAATTAAAAATTTGTATCAAATTATTAACCAAAATAAAAACTAAATAAACAATTAGTGATTAATTTTTTTTCCTTAGATTTAAAAATTAATAGATTTTGAGGTGTTTTTGCACCGAAATTTGGAAAACAAAATATAGTATAGTTATAATAATTAACTTTAATATTCAATTAAGCAAATATTAAATAACGTTTGCGAGCAGTACAAGTCATTCAGAACATGCTAACTACTTTAATAATTTCTCTTGTATCCATATATTCAAATGTTTTGAGAAAATATTTCAACTTAATCTCGATTATAATCATGATATTTCACCCGTGATGAAATATAATTTTCATCATTTAAAAAGTAAACTTTGTTTCCCCAGAAAAAGCTTTAGACATTAATACTTTAATCGAAATAATTTACACAACAATCATCAACAAGACTTAAGTTTTTCATAGAATTTTAATACTTTGAATTATTTAACCAATATTTGCTTTCGTGTCAAAGTGAACTTTCTTGAGGCTGATGGACATTATAGACACGAAAAACTTATTGTAGAAAATTACTAGCTTTCAACGATAACGTACTTCTCAAGCCTAGATAAGGACGCTATCGTCGAAAGCTAGCATATTTTCTACAATAAATTTCTCATGTCTATAATGCCCATCAACATCAAGAAGGATTAAATTATTTGTGACGAAGAAAGAAAAGAGCATTCGCTCAAATACATTCACTAAGCGAATGTGTGTTTCGAGTGTCCAGACAAAGTCATATAAGCGAATGCTTGCTTGATACAGTGAATATTTCTTCTTTATGTTGAGGAACGTGTGGACACATTTGGTTAATTGGATCTAGGCCATTATCATGGATAAGTTGAGTATACATCAGTTGTGGTGTAAATGCACTATTGATTCAATTATCAATACAACTTGTCTATTTTTACATAAAGAAGACATTTGAAGCCAAGTATATAGAATATTAAATGTTTATCTGTATTTTCCATAAACTGTATTTAGAAAAGTCGTTTGGATTGAAAAGTCTTGCATCGAAAATTACATAACATCATCGAGTGACAATATTAAAATAATGGAAAAACCAAGTTAATATTAATATTAAGCAAACAAAATAATTTTATAATAGTTTTGATAAATGCAAATTGTGCTTGATAGAGGTCTAGTTGTAATTATCTGCAACTTATAGTCAGGATAATAAAATATTGTTAAAGTCAAGCATCGAACAATTCCCAAATAAAAATTATTGTCATATTATATGAATAAATGCTTTTTATCATTCTCTATATCATAAATTGTCATTGCTCTTTTGTTTTATCAAAAGAGCGAATTCACACTTTTATGTTGCTCCCTCTAATTAAGAGCAATACACCGTCATTTGTTCAAACCGAACAAATATTACTGCTCTACTGCTGCCACTTCAACAGATGTTCCTCTGGAAAATGTTACTGCTTGTAAATCATCAATAAAAAGTATCTAGCAACTCTAAATTATCACAAACACGCTTGACAAGTTATCAATATTTTGTTTTACAACAAAGTAAAAGAAAGAAAAACTCTCTACACTATAAGACGTAAATAAAAAATATATAAAGTTGATTAAATGAGAATTATATATCTAGTAGTTTCAAATGATAATGATGCGAGCAATCTGCTACATGTCAAAACAATATCGTCTAATTACAAACTAATCGTCAGTACAATTTGTATTCAAAGTCAACAGTAACTTGATTAAAATCAGTATTTTAATAATATCGAAGAATTGCTGGTAAGATTGTACTATGTTTTAGATTAAAATATATTTAAAATGAATATCAAATATATATTTTATACAAATGCTATATATTTAAAATATGTTTATATTTTAAAGTAATGCGTCTATTGCGTATATCCAATAAAATTAAACACATCTTGCATAATTTACCAAAATTTAAAGAAACTAAAAAGACTTATGTTATATATAAAAATTGGTGACAACTTCATTGCTATGATTAAACTTTAAACTAACTACATTAAAAATTTAATGTTTTTATTGTACTTTTAATATTTCAAGCTTGATGATCGTACACTTGCCACAAACATATCACTATTTTCGAATTAAATATTCTTTTGGTACTTTTAAGATTTTATTAATTGCAGTTACATTTTTATCAGCATTTACGGCACTATTTTGAATTAAGCTTTTTACTAAAAACTTTCATAGACAAGGGTCGAGTGTACAAAGTGAAACAAATTAACTGTAAACGACGTAGTTCATAATAAATTCAAGTAAAAATCATAAATGCTTGATCATAAAATGTTTATATTTAACTATTTGCTAGCAACTGATGACGGCAAAACTTACATTTCATGATTTAAACATTAATTTTATAATAGAATTCTCCGTAAAATGAATATATGTAAGATCCATTGTAAAAACAACTCATCGAATAAATAAATATTTGGGTTTTATATGGGTATATACAGATTATGCAGTTTAAGAATATGGAATTCAAATATCGATATGGTGTTAAAATAAATTTATATATTAATTTATATAATTATGTATAAAAATATAATATATTTATATATTTATAAATTTTATATTTCACTGGTTTCTTCTAACATCGTCAGAATATAACTTTTTAATCACCTGCTGTGTCCATTAAAATAATGTTCTAGCAAAACACTTTATGATAGTAGGATCTAGCGAAATATAAAAATAATGAATTACTTTCGTCGATCCTGCTCAAAAATTAATTTTTTATTAATATATGCACTATTTAATGTATTGGAATTTTGTCATCTTATTGATCTAAATGTATATTTTATAAAACACATTAGAATTTTCTTTACAACTATTTGAAGGTAATTTGTATGATCTATCGACTATATATTGTTTAATATATACTTGTGCAATACATACATGGATCGTCGTATTTTTAAACGGTAACGTCAAGTTTTCTAAATTTGGTTCGCTCTAAATTTGTAATTCTTGAGTGAATTTATATCCAGGTTATCGTAAGATAATCACGATATATTGTGTCTGCGAACGTGCAAACTAAATGAATGGCATATATGTTTACCCTTGTATGAATTATTAATTTTAGAAGTATATATTATGAATTATATTATTTACTTACTATATTATTTATTTGATACTTACTACAGTTATACATGCTTTATAGTTTATCTTTATTTTTACGATGATTTATAGTCCACCATTTTATTACACCGAAATATTTTTATACAATCTGCTAATGATCGTTAAAGGAGGATTACTTCCTTAAATATGTTTGACATGAGTAGTATAGTATTCACACTATATATAAATGATTTTTTATACAACGTTTCGATCAAACTTTGTGATCCTTTTTAATTCAGTACACCACTCCTTTTATTCTTATTATTATGTAAATAGTCGATTTAACGAATAAACTGATTTTTTTTTGATTTTTTATATTAAAAATATTATGGTACAAACCATTAAATGTTAAGCATTTGCAAGCTAATAAATTTTAAGGTAATATAAATGAGCACGGCTAATCGATTATGGCCAATTTGGATCAAAAATAATTAAATTTTACTAATATTTTATTCTTATTGTTAATAATTTTCGAAAGTTGATGCAAATTGTGATTAAAATAAAGATAGTATTTTCAAGGGTTGTAAGTAATCGATTAATAGAATTAAATTGTAGATAGATTTCACGTGTTTAATTTATATTATTTAATGTAACGTTGATTAATGCATTTTGGAAAAATGAATATTAAATCCACATTTTTAATATAATCTTCATTAATATAAAATAGCAGAAACAAAATCAAAAATAATAATGTACAGGAATATTACTTTATTACATACTTGATTGCAATAAAAAATGTTTTACATTTATGCAGAACATAAATGTAGATTACCAAACACCGTAATGTAATCTTTATTAGGCAGTAATTCAACTTTAACACAATTTATTTATACTTCAAGGATAAACGAATTCTGTTTATCTTTGATGAGAGGAGTAATCTAAAGTGGATCCTTTGATGTAATAGTTAAAGTTTTTCTTAATACACATTTTTAAACATCATTTATATAATTAAAAGGAGAGTCAACACTCGATTCATCACCACAAAAGGCCAAAGCATTTGATAAATTGTGGCGTAATTACAACAGTGCGTTAGCTCTCTTATCGTACAATGTGTGCTTTGAAATAATGCATATTTTCAATACATTTTGAAAATATACATATTGAAATTATAATATTAATAATATTATTTATTAATACTATTTATTAATATTATTACTTATCAATGTATTCTATATATTAATAATATGAGTTCCTGAATTGTGTGATATTTTTTATATATGAGCTATAGGCATAGTTTTATTATTAAAAATTAACTTTGTTCGTCGAAAATCAGCAAACTAAAAGTTTGCAAGTTTATTTTTCTGCTATGTGGGATTTAATATAATATGTAATGAGTAAATATTTTCTACTTTACTATTAAGTGAACAATGATATCAATAAAAGCAAAAATAGCATATATATGAGTTTTAGTGTTATAAAATTATAGGTATTATAATGTACATACGAGCTTAAAACATGTGCATATAAAAAGTGCCATGGCATATAAGTATCACAAATCTAAATGGTAATAAGTGTTCATTCTTGTAAGTAAATATTATAAATGTATTATCTAAAATATATTTTAATGTATATTTTATAAACAAGTAGAATGCTTAAGATAATTACGGAAATCAGTTCCCCTGATATCTTACTATAGTCGAACTAACTTGATGAATAAGAATATTAATGCAACTTGTATTTGCCTGTTACTATTGTATAATACAGTATCCCCAGGTTTTAACCCGAAAATAACCTACGTTATATAGTTATATATTACCGTTCATACATATGAATTAGCATATATCATTTGTTATTTAAAAGAAAACAACATATTTACATTAAACGCAAATTTTTAAATTATACTATTTTTAAGTATAAATAAAATAAATATGAATAATACTAAATTGAATGAATTAATTTAATTAATTTTATTTAATTTAAATTTTTATTATTTAATTTAACTTTTTTAATTAATTTAAATTATAGTGTGAATTATACTATAATTTAAATTGTACTATTGTATAGTATAAATAAAATAAATTTGAATTTTTTAAGTTATGGTATAGGTTATTACACCTATAATTGTTCCGTCGTTAAAACGGGTCCGTCGTTAAATCGTAAATTAATTAAGCAATTAATAAATTAGTTACTGCTAATTAAATTAAAAATCATTTAATATTTAAAATGTATCAATCTAAATGAAATGATAACTATGCAAAATATGTAACGTCAAAAGCTTACATAATATGTATATTTGAATTTTAAAACTGTTAGTATTTATTTTTACTGTACTGTATCAAGCTTTTAAATATTTAAGAATGATAAAACATTTGGGTACAAATTTTTTGCCTAATAGTATAAATTGTTTCGTTGAATTTTAATTTTTATACATTAATGATTTGTATGATAGAAATATTAAATAAATATCGATAAAAGATTTTATTATTGTGTGAAGCAGATTATGCTGTACATTTAATAAATTAATTTAAACTCATTAAATCATGAATATAATAGATTAAATATAATCAAGAAAATATGGTTTTCCATAATTCATTTAAATATTATATATTTAAATTAATTTATTTAGGACGACCTTGAATATATTCTAATAAAAAATTGAATATTAATTTGGCAAAAATCTTAATGTAATTTTTTATTGGGAAATAATATAATATATATTCAACTATATTTAATTTGTGGAGGGAGTGAAATTATTATTTTCATTTAAAGTCAAATTTTCGTTAGCTAATTGTTATCATCCTCAGGATAAGATTATAATATAATGGGCAAAATTATAATGTGATATATTACATGATGGACAAAATTATAATGTGATATATAATTTCATCCTCAGAACAAAATTATAATGTGATAATTTCGTCCTGCGGATGATAGCAGTTAGCTTTTGAAAATTTAACTTTTAATAAAAATTATAATTTTACTCAATTTATCCTTCTTGTTACGTTATATTATTGGATGAAAGCATAAAAAATAATAGTTTCAAATAATGTTTTAATATTTAATATTAATAATTACATGATTTATAATTTAATTTAACAATTAGATAATTATATAATAAAATAATAAGATATTAATAGTAATTGTGATAACTTGTTAAGAAACTAAATTGTTCTAAACACACGAATTCAGTATGATATTTAATAGCATCTACTATTACTATCAGATAAATGAAATCCTTAACGATATTAAACTAATATTCATTATCTAAATATATTCAATTCTAAATAATCAACAGAATCTTTAGCCCATAAATCTAACCCATAAAATTGAACAATTGAACCCATATCTTTTCACACATAAAATTGAACAATTGTTATAAAGAATTAAATTAAATGTAAGAAAAAAACTTTCATTATA
The DNA here is from genome assembly GCA_012934845.2 of Pomphorhynchus laevis. NCBI lineage: Eukaryota > Metazoa > Acanthocephala > Palaeacanthocephala > Echinorhynchida > Pomphorhynchidae > Pomphorhynchus > Pomphorhynchus laevis. Next base: position 16,695 of record WNNJ02000555.1, read on the forward strand.
ATTTGAATATACATAGGCACAAATACTTTGTATTAGTTAAGAAATTATCTGCAAATATATCTTTATTGATAGCAAAGGCAAGTAAAAATTTCTATAAAAGTAAATTCGTTAACGGACTCACTATGTAATTTTGGAAAAGTATATTATCTTTAAGATCTAAAGAAAATTGCACTCTGTATAAATCCGATCTTAGGAATATAATATACACGATACACTCAAAACTTACAAATCCTTCTGTCGAACTAGGTTATTGCGGGATTTCTCATTATTCATCTGATCTTCTTACTGGCCTGAGTAATTGCATCCATTAACAACTGTTCTTGATACGTGATACCTTTGTTGATTGACATAAAGTATATCAAGACTTAGCACACCTATCTAAATTTAAATCAGATGTCCATAGCCTTCCAATTGGGTAATTACAGAAATTGCCTGCATAATTGCTAATCATTTATCCATGCTGTTCACTAATAAGTTTATATAGGGGTTTGCTTATTCTATTTTGAAGCGTTCGAAAGTAATATTGGTTTCCAAAGATAATAAGTCGGTATCAGTAAACTCATTTCGTCCAAAATCCTTAATTCCCTTAATCACTAAGCTTCTCGAGAAATGCCTAAGGCGTCGCATTGTATCGCAGTGTTTGACTTTTTTAAATCATAATCAATTTGCTTTACATCGAGGTGGTAGCATCATAAGGCCTTGATAACAATCCACGAATTTATACTCAAGAGTATTGACTCAGGCTAATTTCCGTATGTTTAATGTAATCAAGCAGATCTCTCGAAGGCATTTGACACTGATAGACCAAGATGACTATTGAAAAAAAAGCAAAAGCGGATTTCTTTTCAGTTACTGGCCTCATATTTTTGTAAATGAAAACAGTTTATTTACCATGATTTTGTTGAATGATCGTGGCGTATACAACACTTAGATGTTCCACAAGACAGTCTTTTTATCAAGTTTATTGTTTGCAATGTTTTGGATGACTTTGAAGTTTGTTGTGATTACAGCATCTGACTAAAATACGTTGATAACATAACTATCATAAACGTTGCACCAAATGTATTTGAATCATCTGGAACAGCTGGTAAGGAAGTATATAATCTTCAAACATGGACCTGTTCCAACAGCTTTCGATTAAACCTTATTAAATCTAAGATCATAAACTTTGTTATGAGATCAGTTGAATGAATAATAAATCAGATGGACAGATTTGGATTAAAAAGAGTCAATACAATCGACATCTTAGATGGGAGCAAATGTGCTTCTCGGCTATTTATTCTTCGCAAACTAAAGCAACTGCAGTTATCAAACGTTCGGTATGGTACAACACTATCACTTATTACCTACACCTACCCGCTTTTTGCCAATAATTCATAGTCCTATCTTTCAAAATTAAAAGCTATTCACTCTACTGGTTATCTACAATATAGAATTCAAAGATTTTGATATAATATTTCGAAGAATATTTACTAAATTAGCAAAAGATATGCTATTCATCCTGCAAGCATCGACTCTTTGCAGAATATTTTTAAAAGATCAAACAACTAATTATTACCTTCGTACAAATAAACAATTTCTACGCTCATAGATGCAACTAGATAAAGCAGTCAACAGTTTTCTGTATCGTGATTTAAGTCATTGTTAAATTTGCTGTGTGTATACATTATTTTTCATTGTGATTTCGTAAATATTGTTGTCAAATGGCTCTGGCTAATATAGTTGCCTTCAATTTTATTATTATTATTTTTGTAAATTGCAAGATAACAGCATATTATATTGTATTATAAACTGCAATTTGTTTTGTTAACGAAGCAAATTTCTTTGTTAAATTGTTTGTAATAATAGATTACTATGTGTCTACTAATTGGTTTTTCTTTCTGAATTTAGTTTACTATTTGTTGGCGAATAGTACAAATATATGATAAATATATTATATAATATTACTATAATAATATATCATAATATATTATTAAATATAAATTCTTTAATTGTTATAAATGATATTTGATTAAAATTAGTTAAAATTGCTTATAATCGCTTTTGTTACAACTGAATTTACAATAAAGTAGAAAATGGCATTAATAATCCAATAAAGTAGTTATTCTTATATTCTTATTATAAATATATCTTAATTAAACATTTAATTTTAAAATGTTTATCTTATATTTACAAATTAAAATATAATTACCAATTCATGATGAATGGTTTAGGTCACTTCTGATGCTAATTAAAATAAGGGTTGGAAACAAATATTTAAATATTCAAATGTAAATCTATTCATTATATTTTCTATTAACGCATGCATACTTGCAATTTTTAATGTTTAATTGGCATATAAATATGTGACAATTTTATTTATCAGTTATAATTCAACTCACAGAGCATAATCAGCAGGTAAGCCCTCCTATTTATACTTAACACCCATTATTAAAATGCTGAAGAATCCTTCTGGTTATGATTTATACTTAAAGCCATAACTGTAAGGACCAAGTATTTGTGACAAAGTATTAAATCTCAACCATTGCCAATTAATTTGTAAGAATATTATAAAAATATTAACAACTTCATTGGCTGGGCAAATCAAATTTATGTTAAAATGGTAGTAAATGGTGCTAAAATGATATCGCACTAAAATGGAAATACGATTTCTCTGAAAAGTTATTTTTTCTATGAAGCCATATCTGTATAATTTATAACAAACTATAATTTTAGCACAAAAGGCAATTTTTGAAAAATACTCAATTTACAGGGAAAGAAAGTAACATGTATAAATGCCTTAGAATATTTTTTTTTCAATTAATCGCTTCAAGCGAATTACATATGCCAGAAAAAGAACTAAGTATTTGTAATCATGCCTATTGTACAGATAAGATAAATAAATCCATTGAGCAGTTTTACATGTAATAAAATTAGAATGGCATACAAAATAATAGCTAAAATCTGAAAGCATAATATTCCCGACAAATCATGTTGTAAAAAATGCAAATTATATATGGCAGGTGTAAAAACGTAGCTATAGAAATTAATATGTTTTAATTTAAATTAATTAAGAAAAATTGTTGCAAGCAATTTGAATGTTCTAACCGTTTCTAATTATCTTATTTGGCATCTAGGTTTGAGGTAGACAAATATTCGAAATTCGTACATTATAAATTTAAATAGACACCATCAGCACATTTATATTTTTGGTCAAGTATAAATATCAAATGGCTTAAAATTTATTAAACGTTTTAATATATTGATTTAATAAATTTAGATAACATCTGATGACTTGAAAGGTTTTCATAAATACCAAAACTTAATTTACGAAAATTACAATAACGGGTGTGTGCTGTGAAATCTTGAACTCCAAATGTTTGATTTGCACATATAGAGATTTCAAGACAATTTGTAAAATTCGAATTCCTAATTGTAAAAAACGAATTGTCGTGTATTTACAACAGTTGATTAAACATACTAAAACAAACATGCTCTCGAATAAAACTTTGTGTTTTTTTTTAATTTAGTTATTGCCAAATAAGATGTTTCGATTTTATAAACAGAAGATTTAAAATTAAAATTAAAATCACTGAACATATTCTTTGTATTGATTGTATATGCATAATAATAAGTAGTTTAGTAACTCACCTATTAGTGCACAATCATGGGTACTTCGACATAGATTAACTCTAAATTAGAAAAAGAAAAAATTTTAATTTAAAAAAGATATTGAAGATTAAATGAAAGTAGACACAAGCACTAAATGCCAAGAAATAGATAACATTAAATAAATATGTGACGTAACTACGCACTTCATCATCGTTGAATAAATAAGAACTATTTTGCTTGCAATACTTGTCAATCTTTTAACAATCCTTTTTGGAATATGTAAGGACAGCTTTGATTGCAACACGTACTATTTATTTAAAAATAATAAATTACATTAAATGTTTTTAACATTTAATAATTGATTTATTATTATCGCTGTTAAACAGCTCTTATTGCTGATCTGGCATTCCTACACGAATTAGAAGAAACGTTAAATACGATACAAATACAATCGTTTTCGAAAACATCAAAATAATATGTAGTAATACAAATAATAAGGTAATTGTACAAAGTAATTGTATTACTGCATTAGCATGAAGTAATAACATTAGGGGATTCATCTTTGGCAGATCATTATGTCTTTAACAGATCATTTCATATTTAACAGATCGTTACATATCTTAAACACTAAAACAAGAGCTTTCAAGAGTATGCCTATAAATGAATATTACACAAATAATAATAGTTAACGAGTGTAAAGTATTCAAAAGTGAAGTCGGAGGATGAAGTTTAATTCGAAACTTTTTCGATTTGTGATTTATCTATAATTTCAAGCATTATGGACAGTAATTCTTCAACTAATTAAAAGAAGAATTACGTATTTAAACTTTGCATGCATAATTCGTGGTTCCAAACAAAAAATAGTATTTTTAATAGTTCATAATAATCCATTATTGATAAAGAATTTTTGAAGCTGGATCAAAAAAGAGGAAAATTTTTTTTGATATTTTTCTAACTTCTGTTAGCATCTTCAGAAAATTACAAATGGGCGATTTTCTGAAGATGCTAACAGAAGTTATCTAAATATCAAATAAAATTGTCCTTCTTTCTTTGATTTAGCTCCAATAATTCCTTAAAATGTAGCATTTTCAATTTACAAAGTTTATATTAAAGTTAAATAAATATTTATTTTAGTATCAATATTGCCTGGTGTTTCAATTCTGTCAATTATCATCAGGCAATATTACATAAATTGAATCGTAAAATCAGAGCATAACCGAATTGTGAAGGCATTTTTTCCAAATTATTTAAGAAATAGCATTTACCATTAATAAACTTTTCCACAAACTATAGTTTATTTGTGGTTGTGGAATAATATTCTGTTTAGACTAAAGAACATTATCACATATCCATACCAAGATTGAACGTAATTGAATAGAATGGTTCCATTCTATTTGTTCCTTTTTTACTGGCAAAAACCTTTGTAAAATGTTGTTTCACTAAACTGAAATCTTTTTTTAATATAGATCAAGGCATATTTTTATAACAAAAAATGGAAAAATTCGCATACATTCACTCTTGGATGTACTTACTCCTCGGGTAAAAATAAATAAGAAAACAAACAAATCAAGACATCTACAAAGTCTGAGAGAAGCTTAAACCTGTCATCAAAATTTTGATTACCTTATACATTGGACAAATGTGTTGTCGTGTTCATTTTATGGACTAATTTCAGAAACGTAAAAACTTTAATACCGAGTTGGTAAATATTACCAGAGTCTGTATATGCACAAATTCAAAATTATCGGCCAATACATGTTTAAAAAGTTGTGTCGATAAATGTCAAATCAAAGATCATGGTTAAATTACAACGTTCCTTATTCAATGTAAATGTTAATGGACACTTGATTGATTTAGCGTGTCAGACTATTAAATTTATGTTTAAAAACTTTTATTTTAAAATATTTTATAAGATCACGTTTATATAGCAGATGACAATCAACAATAAAATACTGCTATTTCCAATGTCGAAAATATAGTCTACTCACTAACCTTGTGACTAGAATAGCGACATCATAGCTTATTTGTTTATTATTTTCGTCATAAAACTTTTGTCGCTTTTGCCAATTACAAAATTTGAGTAGAGCATCCTCCGCGAGTGTAGGAATAGTAATTGGATTCTAAAATTAATAATACAATAGACTATATTGCTGAATAAACTGTTTGTAATTATTCTGAAGATGATATTAATACCTATCGAAATATTGTAATTTTTGGAATAAAGCTAATTTCTTCGTTTCTGTAAATTTATAATTTTGGGAATTTTGCATAAATGGCAAGCCTGCTGCTTTTGTGTTTGAATAAACAGTTTGTAATTTATTTAATTTATACGAATGAACTGTTTATAATTTATATAATTTATGCGAATATATTGTTTATATCGAATATATTGTTATATTGTTTATACGAATAAACTATTTGTAATTTATATAATTTATACTAATAAAGTGTTTGTAATTTATATAATTTATACGAATAAACTGCTGGTAATTTTCCTGAAGATGATATCGAAATAACTATCGAAAATTAACTATCGAAATATTGAAATTCTGGAATAACAACAAATTGTTTCATTCTTGTAAATTTATAAAACCACAAAAAAATAAGTGGATATTTTCTTGCTGAAGAATTTCAACAATTTATTTCGTTTTGATAGAAAATTTACATGAACGATAATCAATAATCGATAAACGATAATTGTAATTTTAACAATACGATAAATAAGTACGACATACTGTAACATCCTGGTTAGTTACATTATATATATTAATAACTATTTAATTTTTACATATGCTCAGAATATGTATCACGTATTATCCGAGTTGTTTTTCGAATTTTGTAAAATTCCAAATTTCACACACGAAATAAATATATTCGAATTGTTTAAAAGCATTCAATATAATACAAAATTAAGATTAATTTCACTTTGGAAATACAATTATTGATTAAACGATCTGTGTATATTGCATGCCTATATGACCTATCATGTCGTATAATGGTCGGTAGTTTAAGTAAAATAAGTTTAAGGTTTTATATTTTTGTTGCGGGATCATATTCTAAGAAAATACATTAATCGTTAAATGACCCAATATACGGAAGAATCCATGCATCCTCTCTTTTGATAATATACATTAAACAAGTATTATGGTATTTCTTGTTCTAATCAGAACGCGCCTAATCATGGCAGCTCAATTGTGGCCACTCATTTGTGACAAGCTCAAATTGACATCAAATACAAAACGTTTATATTTTAATTGTCGAAATTGGGTATGGTTGATAGTACAATAAAATCTTGAATTCTTTGATTGTCAATAACTTTATGTTTTCTTTATATCACAGTTGTGTCATGATAGATTTCTGCAATTTAAATGCGTTGGAAGTGATATCAAAATTATTGTAATACAAATTTAAGGCTTTTGAAAAGTGGATGACTTTATGTACAACGTAATTACACCTAAATCCATAATATACAGTAGTGATGTCGTTAGTGGACATTTCAAAATGTAATCGAGCAACAAATGATCATAAGGATATATAAATTCAGTTAGATAAATAATTGAAGAGATGATGCCTAAAGTATACGTATCGTTTAGCATATGACAATATTTCATTGTTAACAACTATTCGAATATTTTGAAGAATATAACATGGGTCAGAATAAAATAAATAGAAAGGTAAATAAACGGGGCATAATAAGTTAGTAAAAACATAAAATTTAAGTTTTATTAATCAGTCACATAATTTTAAAGTACCTCAAGGCACTTGTTATACAAAAGCGATCAAAATTTATCTACTAATAATTATGTTATAAAAATTAACTATTAAAGATATAACTTTTCAAGTCTCGTCAGATGCAAATATACGCAATTTGGTCCGTAACGGTGTGACTGCTAGTGCAAAAGCTCTCAATTTTTGTACATTACTAAAAATTAATATGCAGGTATCTTTACTAATACCAACACTTTAACACATATTAAGAATTGTTAAATTTTCAATATTTTGTAAATTTAAACATACAATTATTTTCTAGATAAATTGTTTAAATGTATCACTTGCCTAACAATGATGTGATCATATAATAATCTATAAAATCGATTATGTTTAAAATTAAAAAATAGGTCAAAGTAAAACATTTTTGTTAATTTTTTATCTAACTTACTACTAAAATCTTTAACACTTTAACGCTTTTACAATAAATCAGATCAGCTAACAGAGTATACATATTTTATACTATTTATAAATAATAAAATACGAAATAACAAAATAATTAAAAATAAAATTAAAAATTAAATAATTATAAATAAATAATTATTAAAAAATATTTTAGTTCTATTTATAAAGTTAAAATTAAAATTTAAATATGAAATATAGATCAATTTTTATAAATTGACTAATAAATAACATACGTTGTATCAGAATTAAGATTAGGGGTCATCAGCGGGAACTGCTATGCTATCATATTTCGGTCTCTATTGCTCGACCTAACACAGCAGCGGGGTCAAACACGTGCTAATAACTTTTTTGTTCTGATGAAATTTGATTATCTAGTATTATATTCTAATATAAAGTATATTATTTATTATAAATTCATACAAATTTTCCGCTAATAATTTTAAATTTATTTTTGATATTATTGTATTGGTTTATATATTTTACTATTTTCTGTTTAATGATATTTTCATAGTAACGAAGTTTAAAATATGACTCTATTAAATTATTTAAATGATTTTGAAGACAGCCGATACCGTTACATATTTTTGCAATTCTTAAAATTTCATTTTTGGTGCATTATATTATATGTTATGCATGAATGCTAATGCAAAAATATGTTTCTTGTAAATTTAAATATGCTTGATGGTATTTTTATAGTAACCTAGTTTAAAATATGCATATATTAAATTATTTAAATGATTTTGAAGAAAGCCAATATCATTACATATTGTTGCAATTCTTAAAATTTCATTATTTAATGTATTATATTTTATATTATATGGTATGCATGAATGATCATGCAAAAATATGTTTCTTGTAAATTTAAAAATGTCATCTTTACTATATAAATTAAAAGTAGTTTTTATTAATGTTAATTTAATGTTCATATCTAGATATATACTTCTTGATACTAAATATCGGTTTTATTAAGAAGGAGGATATCTGGATAAATTTTTTCGCATATTAAATAAAAATTATTAGGGTTAAATACACATATATCATCAATGTATCGAAACATTTTTCATATCTTTATAAAATTAAGATTTATTTTTGCATAGTTATGAACAAATTCATATTCTATAAAGCTTAAAAATAAATTAATTATAATTGGGCTACTATTACTTCCCATTAGAACACATTTTATTTGTCTAAATATAGATGTCCGTACATTTAAATAATTGCGATTTATTAAAATATTTATGGATTCTATTAATTCGAATTTATCCATATATTTATATTTACTTGATGGCTTAATTTTTGTAAGATAAGCATTTTAGTTATTATAGCATATGTATGTATATCTTTTTCCGAATATAAGGTTAATTAATTTTACTAACGCTTCTTTAATATCTACTAAATCTAGATTTGTATAAAGCGAACTAAAATCGTATGTATTTATATTTTGAAAATTTATTCCTTTTGTCTGTTCTAAAAATTCTTTTGTAGAATTAATACTGATTCTTTTGTTAAATTAATAGTATCATTAATTTCGATTACGTATGAAATATTTTTATAGTCCTGCCTCAATAATGCGATCATTCGGTTAATTACATATTACTTCCGAAAAGTTCAATAGTGTTGTATGTTTTCATAATGTTCCTTACGCTTGTAAAACATTCAAAAACGGTAAAAAATTTTTATTATTTTAATTATTTCATGAAAATCGGCAGAAAATAGTTTCTGCACTTCGATGAACTAATGAGTTCAATTAAAAACTATTTTTATAACGGACGAAATATACCTGTAATTGAACAACTTGTTTTTTTATCAAAACATGTTTCTTCAACAAAGTATGTTCTTTACTCAATGTCTAATCAAAATTTAATAAAATATAAAAATGCTAGTTTATTAAGCAACTTAGCTTTGCAGGATTAAAAAATACACAAAACAAAAACAAAGTGAACATAAACGTCGCAAAACTGCAGTTAATATAGTAGCTTTTTCTTTGTTATAAACCAGATTTCAGCATGGTGATGAAAATATCGAATTTGGGGCGCAGTTTGTAAAATATGTAAGGGAACGAATCCCGCATTCACAGTCTCAATGTTTGCCAGTAACCACAAATTTAGCACAGCACAGTTGAAAATATGTTAAAGTGTTTCGTACTCTTGGAAACGGGAACTCACATATACATGAATGATATTTCTCATTAAATAGAATATACCCAGAACACAGCTTATTATGATATTCATGTAGCGGAAATCGTCAAATTAAAGGGCGTTTAGATGTTCTCGAGAATTGACAAACAACTTTGATCATTACTGGTGTAAGCAAAAACTCTTGGATACATACGTGATAACTTTCACAAGAAATGCGTCAAGTTGGAACTATATAAGTCGGTTATTGGTAAATCTAGAACTTTGCGGTTTACACAGACAAAGGACGTATTTGCGATAGAAAAGTCAGTATTGAAGGTATCACGTATGGAAATCACACGTATGAACTCATATCTATTTATCGGATTTTGGCAGATTAAGGACGCATTCGCAATATAAAGAGCAGTACTGTAGATATTACGTATGAAAATCACACGTATGGATTATATTTAAATATAATTAATACATTAAATATATTTAAATACCACGTTTGGATTCATACTAGATTAGTTTACCAAGAAATGTACCAAGTTGCAACTAAATTCATCAATCATTGGTTAATCCAGAAGTTTGCTGATTTGGACAGATAAAGGGCGCATTCTCGATTGAAAAGACAGTACTGAAGGTATTATATTTGGATTAATGGATTCGTATATCATATATTTAAATATCAGTTTGGGATTCATGTGGAATTACTTTCCCAAGAAATGCGCCGAGTTGCAACTAAATTCGTCGGTTATTGGTTAATCCAGAACTTTGCAGATTTGGACAGATAAAAGACACATTCACAACATAAAATGCAGTAAAAAAACTGCATTAGAAAAAAAATATTATTAAAAATAATATAATATAATATTATTAATCATTATTAAAAAAACTGCAACATAATACTGTAGGTATTTCGTATTAATATCACACGTATGGACTCATATCTCACATATTTAAATATCACGTTTGCATTCATACGGGATTACTTGTCCAAGAAATGCGCTAAGTTGCAACTAAATTCGTCGATTATTAATCAATCCATAAGTTTGTGCATTTGGACAGATAAAGGGCGTATTCGCGATAGAAAAGACAGTATTATAGATGCGCATTTAGGAAACATCTCAATGATTATCTTAACAAAGCGCTAAACACACTTGTCTTTTGGCTAAAATTCATAGTTTTCAGATCCTTCCAAATTGCTTGTAGCGCATAGTTAATAATTGGACCTAGAATAACCTGTAAATAGTGCAATCGTTATTATATGCTAGCCTTTCTTTCCACCAAAACTTGATCAGCTTTAATTTTGCGATGCTTACTGATATTTTACTCACTGTGAAATATGAGCGGTTGATAGGCTGAAAGCCGAAATTATTAAGGCTCTCAAAGGATCACCCTGTAGGACACTCGATTAGTCGGAAAAGACTCCAATAAGCTGATAGCGTTTAAAATATCTAGAGTTCTAGGTTGTAAAATAGAATGCAAAAGCTTTAACATATTTACCCGGAAAGGTTTACGATTTTCGAAAGTTTAGTAAGCAAAGCATCGCGATCTACACTAAGATTAAAAGCTCTACCAAATTTTATGAAAGTTGAATATAGTTACTTACACGCACCATAAATCCTTAAACTTTTATTATGAACTTTTTCAAAGCATCAATGGTAGAACGATTGAACCTTAGCAGTAAGAATCACATTTGGACATGGAAAATTAGCCATTAAACTAATAATGTTAGCAACTTTCACGAATGGCGTAATAAGGAAATGCTTCGGTACGCGTTGAAGTTATTTGCATAAGCCTTCATCAATCATCATCCATGACGATTACCAATCATATTATGATCGGTAAAAACAGATTTTTGTATTTATTAGCATTAAAAATTTTCAAATCAATATATTTTTGATTAATCAAAATTACTAATTTCTAGATTTATATCAAAATTTATTAACAAATTGCAAGATTATCGTTTACTTATTTGAAGGAACCACGTAAGCTACTAATTTCGCACTTTGTAAGAAATAATAATTTCTTTGTCAATATTTTGGCGATTACTACAGTCATCTCCAGGAATATAAAGTTGTAACAATATATTTTTATCTATGAACATTAGTTTATTACAAAAATTACAATTATTTGTAGTTGATATTACGATAAATATGAATGGAACTCATTTCTAATAACATAGGCAAGAATTAGATATCATAATAAATAAAATAAAAAAGTTTCAAAACTAACCTGCACATTTTGCATTTGTACAAGTCCAACATATGATATTCCAATAAATACACCAATAGAGGAATCTCGGTATGTCATCGCTACCTTAATCAAATAAAGACATTAGCATCACTAGTGAATGAGAGAGATGTTAATGATTATTTAAGACGCTGCCAACAAAGCACATTAACATAAATTAAAGATATGATTGGATACGATGTGTTTATTTTCACGAATTTAACCAGCATTCTTAAAATCACAATATATCTTTTAACGAAATATTTTAAGATTTCTTTATTTTATTTTTATGTTTATATATAAGATCAACGTTTTCTACATCATAATATGATGTAAAATGTGCTTACTATCATAATATGACTTACTGTCATAGTAAGTCGAGTTTAAATAACAATGCTCACATGATATCGCTATTTCTCCTAATAGCACACCTATCTATTTCGTTCTGTAACGGAAAAATTAAATTATTTTGGCATATACTTTCAAAAGTAATTGATATTATGAAGTTTAGCCGATTTAATTAATTTTCGTCCATTGGTCATAATGATATGATGTTTACTCGTAAGAGATTAAAAAACTAAATTTCTTAAAACACAACAATCTTTCAGTCGGACTCTATGACGCTTCTCAAATTAAACAAACTTGAAGCAATCAGTGTCACATCCCAAATGTTGTTGTATTTAAAAAAAGAATAAAACACTATGCCTAGAAAACGAATTTATTGATGTTCAAATGCAATAGTGACAGAAAAGCAACTTTGTCTATCATAAAATCAATTTAAAACAAATAATTTTCTATTATTTTCATATTATATTCATTTGAGTACTGACTCATTCCTATCATCAAAAACGAGCTACAAACTAATATTTGCTAATATTTCAATAATTAAGCTGAAAACAAAGTTATCTTAAATATCTAGGGATAGTTTATACTAATGTTTCATTATTGACGTGTTGATGAAATTACAGATAAAATGCATTGACATGTGATAAGATTTCAGCTTGTAGGCCTGTTTCATAATATTTTGAAAAAGGCCTACAATCTGAAACATTAACATAAAGAGTTTTGATAATAAACTCTTTCCATTCTCTGTTTTAAAATTTAACAATTGAAATTATATTTGAAATTTTAATAGATCCTGAGATGCCATTTCTAGCCAAAAGCAACAATATTAATTTAATTAAACAAGCTACGAGAATCTTTATTTATTTAACCACATCAGTACACAAAGTTTTTCTCTCAATTTGTTTGGAGAAAAGTTCGGAATCTTAGTGTAATGCCGTGGTTAAATAAATAAAAATTCCTGTGACTGGCTTGTTATATCAAATAATATTACCCGAAGAGTCTTTAAATGACCCCGGTCAATAGTTTGATCTATTTCGATTGAGTTAATATTATTAAATATAATAAAAAATTACTTGTGTTGAAACTGCGATGAACCGATTACAAGCCACAAACGCTTATAAGTCAAAAAATATTCTGACAGTAATAAAATGCAGCAGAATATCATATTTTCTACAGTTTTTCATTCATGTATATTTGATATTGGTTATTTATGTGGATTACTTTAATAAACAACAAATTGATTTAATCAGATCAGCTTGCTGAGTCTACTAATTTTATACTATATATAAATTAAAAATAAAGATTAATAAATAAATAATAATATAAATTATATGATATCTTATACAATCCATATTTATATAACGATAACATTTATAATTGAAATTTAAAATAAAAGTAAATTGTTATGAATTGACAGACAAATAACATACGATGTATTAGAATAAGGATTATAAGTCATCAGGAGGAACTACTATGTGATCAAGTTTCGATCACTATACTTCGACGCAACATAGCAGTGGGGCCAAATGAACGCTAATGACGTATTTCCTCTAATGTAATTTGATTATATGGTGTATCTTATTTTAATACAAAGCATATTATTTATTATCCATCTTCAAAATATTTTTACTTAATTGTTTGAATTTATTTTTAATAATATTTGTTGATTTATAGATTGTAAATTTAATATTTTCATAATATTTTGTTGATTTATACTTCTCCATTGTAAGAAATAGCAATAACATTCATCAAACTTTCTTGAAAATAATCAGAAAAATAATGTCGTATCAAAAATACATAGTTTCAGTATTTCTGACAGAGGTCATATTACCGGGAAAACAAAGTCCACAGGTCAATAATAACTATCCAGTAGGACGAATCAGATCAGATAACTGAGTCTACGTATTTTATACTATGTATAGAAATTAAAAATAAATAATAAATAATTATATAAGATTTTATAGAATTAATGTTGATATACAAATTTGATAAACAAAATTTAAGACAAAAATTAATTTTATGAATTGACTTATACATAATATACGATGAATTCGAATAAAGAATAACGGTTATCAAAAGGAACTGTGATGTTATCATGTTTCAGCCCTATTCCTTGACTTAACATAGCAGCGGGGCCAAATACATGCTAATGACGAATTTACTCTGACGAAATTTGATTATCTAGTGTAACTTAATTTAATACCAGGTATATTGTTTTTTATCCATAAACATGTTTCGTATAATAGTTTAATATAATAGTTTATAATAGTTTAATAGTTTATAATAGTTTATAATAGTTTATTATTAATAATATTTTGTTGATTTATAATGCTTATAAACCAAAACGTTTTAAATAATTAAAACGAGTTAAGGATTAACGAGAAATTATTTATTCGTAAAAAGTAATTATTATTAACGTAAATAACTATTATTGCATTAATACATTTTATTTAAGCAAACATAGCAGATACCATAACATACATTTGAACAAGCGCGCGTTTAAATTCACGAAAGAAATAAGAAACTATAAGTGATAATCCATTTTAATTATAAGTATATTTTCGAATTGCTTCAGTTTTACTTAATTTGTAAATATAATTTAGGTAAGATTTACCTGATTTGCAATTAATATCGGGAATTAGTGTAGTCCGCAATCTAATAACGGTTATTATTATACAAAGCGCTTTAGATACATACAAAACACATTTATATATAAATAATCTTGAATTACATGGATATACTTTAAACGTTCAACTAACTATAGTGGCTCAATTTCTTAAATTTAAAAGTATATATTTACCAGTTTATGTTAAAAATAGGTGTTTTAAAATTTGGTTTACTTTAATTAAGATGACGAGTATTTCTAATTTAAAAGCTTACTGATGACATAATAGTTTGAATATATTCTGGCAGATCGTAATGATGAAATTCGAACATTGTAATATCAGTAAATACAGCAATTTCAACATAAATGTTTGCACTGAGTACGTCACGTCTGATCCGAAAGTGTCCATAGTTTTTAGGGTAAAGGCTGTTTTCATTATTCCAACTATCAAAGAGCTGTTCAAATTCTAGAAAAAAAGTTTGTGCATTTATGTTAAAAGTAAATTTAAAGCTAAACGAAAGTGCGAAACGATTAAACGAAGAACTCAGCAAAGTTACTAAAAAACCGTCCTATTAAATTTGGTTAGATCCTCTAAAAATACTGGTTTAGATTCGCTGTTTTTGTCATTTCTAAATGAACAAATTTGTTACAGTCAAAAAATAGTGCTGGTTGATGAATATTTTTACTAGATGACGCAGATAAGTTGGAGTAAATATGATTTTTCATGTATGAAATAACGAAATGTAGCAATTGGTAAGTATATCAGCTTATTGTGCAATCCAATGAATGTATAAATGCTTTTCAGGAATTCAGAATGTTAAAACTGAAAGCATATGCAAACATAATACACTGAGTACACCTTGAAAACCGTCAAAACCTTTAAGCAAACTAGAAACGTTTCTCAAAGATTCTCAATTATAAAATTGAGATTATCATACACTTCTCAATTTATAAAATCAAAACAATCATATTTTATGTTATAAAAAAATCGCGAAAATTACATTTGATTTTCGACATTTTCGTTATTTCAAAACATGCTCTCGCAAAATCATTTATCGAATAATTTATTTATTAAACAAATAAATCTAAAATTTAATTAAAAATATAGCTTGAATTTAATTTCTTCAGTTCGTTCTACATTGACATCGACACAATCGAACGAGTTTATTCCATGATATCTAAAAATATGCTTTCATATTTTGAATTACCAGCATCCTTGTGTTTAGTGGAGTAATGGCTGTTACTGAAAATGTTAACATTTTCGCAAGTCACTGTGGCTTAGGTATGTAGAATATGTAATAATGTCGTAAGATCACGGAGAGCTGGAATTAGATAAGATTTTATAAAAAATAAACTGGCATTAAGGATTGAATTTTATAAGGTCTCGATGTTATAATGGCTGGGTGATCTTTTGAAGTTGAATTGTAAAATAATGCAGGTGATGTGTGGCACGCCACAGTTTATCGAAAATTCACATAGCCAAGATACTTAATATGCTAGTAGCAAGATAATTCTAATACTAAATGAAAAATTACGTGCAAGAAAATATGCTCAAATATTTGCAATTTCCAACATTCTTTATGAATAGTTTACATTACGTGGTTATATATGAATAAACAGATATTTCGACTATATATCGACAATATCGTGAAGTCAGTAAAATGAACAGAAAGATGCTGTTAATGATGATAGTAAAAGTAAACACTGATAAGCGAATTATATAGAATTGTATACATTTTGATTATTATCCGGCGTTACTAAGATTGACAAGTGATGTTCGTGGAGCATTGAACGTTGTTTGTACTAAAATATGTAAGATTTTAGTCTACATTGCCTAAGATAATCTATAGAAATTGGAACATGCTTTGATCTCTATTTTCGAGTGAACATATTGGCACTGCAAATATTTCAGGCTCAAATTCGGAATGTGATGATTGAAGATATTTTAATTGTGTAACTATAGCTAAATAATCTAGTTTCCTTAGTTCCGTCACACAACTCAAATATCTATTAAAGAACATATTTACTGAGTCAAAACAGGCCGTATATATTGGCACATGTAGTAAATGATCATTACAGTATGTGAGTAAGACAAATAATTAGATATGATTGTGTTTAGTTGTACTTTATTTGTATATATTTTAGTTGCTTTTGTGTTACCTTGAAGCTGCGTCAAAATCCGCTTTGTCCAGAACTACTCAACCTGTTTCATTTGTTGCAAGTTTGTTTGACCACCATCATTTTTTATAGTGAAGATGTGATTTGACACATCTTCAGTTTAACTTCTTAAATAACTTCCTCAGTTTAACTGAAGAAGAACTTATTAACTTCTTTAATTAATAACCTTTACACTGATTAATTTCTTCAGTTAATAACTTCTTCCCCTTATTCAGTTTGACAATTTTTTTAGATCCTACAAAAAATATACTCATGCTTAAAAAATCTAGAAGAATCTTTACTTTGTATTTGTATTTGATTTTCTCGTATTTTTAGTTGATTTTGTGTAAATGGGATGAAAGCCGCGCCGTTATAATCGGCGCGGTCCAGAAAAACTTTACCGGTTTGCTTTGTAAGAGATCCATTAATTATTTTAATCATATAGTTGTTTTTAATGCTCTGTACATGACTAACTGCGGAAGCATAGCTTTCTCTATTTATTTAAATTTGAGGTCTTATTAGTTTTTTTTAAATGATGATGATTGAATCGCCCGTTTATCCAACGTACTACGCATGACAAATATGATATTCAAGAAGATATCTAATTCATTTTGTCTTGCAAGCATTTTTATGACACTTCTTATATCTTAACCCTTATTATAACTTTTAAAATTAGACGATGCTGGCATTTCTACGCAAGTTTTACATCTTTTGTTCACGAATTGTTCAGATCGGTATATTTCTGCATATTTTTGGTATATTCGTAGAATAGATCGAGCTCTTGACATAGTCTTTGAACTTTTGATTGGGCGATAACAGTTTTGAATAATTAAACTCTCAATTTCTGTAATTTATTTAACGCTACTAATGTTAATTTTTTTAATGTTGTTTAGTTATGTGGATGCAGGGTCCCCTTCAGTTGAAATTCGAATTAGCCATACTATTTTTCCTCCTGCTAACTTAACAGCTCCTTTCAATCTTTTCATTTGAACTTCTTAATCGTAACCTGTACCACTTTTTGTTCTTCTATTCTTTGTCGTCAAAATGTTGGACAGTTTGCTTAATTAAGTCGGAATCTGCCGTACATATTTTCTTATCCTTCACACTTCTATACAAATAAAGTCGCGTTTAATTTGAGGCAGATAGCAACTAGAGACGGGGAGGTATACAGATTTTAATTTTAGTTTTGTCGTCAAAATGTTGGACAGTTTGCTTAATTAAGTCGGAATCTGCCGTACATATTTTCTTATCCTTCACACTTCTATACAAATAAAGTCGCGTTTAATTTGAGGCAGATAGCAACTAGAGACGTGGAGGTATACAGATTTTAATTTTAGTTTTCGGTAGGCACGTCATGTAGGTAGCGGGCGAAACAATACCAATATACCAGGTTAAAAGCTGATATGTTGAAACTCAGTTTGTAAAGATTTAGAAGTTATAAAGAAATGATACCTTCGTTGGTTTCTTCTGCGAAATCAACATATGTAAGCTAGCATAATTTGTTAAATATAATGAAGTATCCTTCAAAGAATAACCAGCGCTGATTCAACGATCTCCTGATCCCACCAGCGCAATATATAAGGACTGCTTTTAAGGCATCTCCGTAATTGATGTTTCGGCAATTCATTACATTAAAGGTTTTATATAATGAGAAATGCCTAGCTTTACTACATGGTTAGCCCAGTCGGTAAAGCGAAAAGTCGCCAATGATCGAAAGAACTTAGTTTTGAATATGAATGAGGAACTGAGGTTCCAAAGGAAGCAACGCCGGTGCAAACCTTCTGATTAACCAGAGTGTACCATTGCGCTGCGGGTGAAGCAATACTAGAACGTCAGATTGAAAGCTGACATGCTATTAGTAAGGTTGTATGGATTTGGAAGTGATGTAGGAATGATACTGTTGCCGATGATTTCTAATCCCTATTCTTATAGGAATTAATTCTATTTCCAAAGAAATTATGCTGTGGTCTAGCATATATAGAGAATTTATAAAACACTTAATAATGAATTCAATTAAATAGCTAAAATGTATACAGGATTTTATAAAAGACTCACAAAAGAGAATAGAAATGACAATATTGTGAGATTTCGTTTTATTTGGTCTTACCCACCATTTAACCAATAGTAAATGATGAGATCCACAATTTGGAAAATATGGTAGGATTAAGATATAAAAAAGCTCTTTATCTAAAAAATGATCATAAATGAGGAAAGTGAGAACATCTTAATGCATGATTGTTACAAATGTACGTGGTGCAGATATTGTAAGCAACTGATAGAAATCAATACATTTAAGAGTAACATAACCAAGTTACAGAACAATATTTGAACATTATCTAATTGCTCAATACTACGGTCATTATCAAAGTTAATAACTGCGCAATTCGCAATTTTCATTACATAGGTAAAACGGGACGAGCAATAAGCAAAAGACTCAATACCCACCGAGCAAATGTTAAGAAAGATGAATTAACACGAATGTCATAATACCGCATTACCAACAGCGCAAATAAAGATTATTTCTTATATAAGATAATCAGTACGAATCATTAGGATAATAAAAGAAAAAAGTTATTCGAGCAAATATGGCTAGGCAATTGATGTTTAACTAAGCATCTATGTTAAATAAAGATTATTGTTATAGATAGACTGATGTGACGTAAAATGTTTGATCCCATTATTATTTTTATTTTAGAATTTATAAATTTTTGTTTTAGAAAAAAAATATTTTTGCTTTAGAAAAGAAGCATCGACTGCAGTTAGCTGATTTTTTTTGAAATAAATGCAGTAAATAGAAGGTATTCTAACAAAGAATCTGAGACGGATTCGTAATGGAGTTAATCTAATGTGGATTGTTTTGCATTGATTGAGACGGAAGAACACACAGCGTGATAAATTACTATCGATAACTAGCATAAATTAAAACAGAGCGACACTTAAAATATATAAATGTCAATGACGCTTTATAAATTCTAAATGAAAATATTAATTAGATTTAATTGGTATATCGTTATTATATAAAAAGCATTATGTAAATATTTAACAAAATTTGTAAATTATGGTTTGGGTGCATGCCGTGTATAATTAAAGATTTTAATGTAAACTAGATAAATACATGAATTTTTCATAAAATGTTTCTAAATGTTGCCTAAGTAAGTATTATTGCACATTTTTACAAGAATTCTGGCATTTAAAAAATTCGCGAAGCTTAAGTCAAATTTATTATTTTTTCTAACTCATCAGGTTGATTAAACCAAAACAAGAAAACTTGGGAGAGATCAAACGATATCTGTCAAGCCATTACAAATACCTTGCATAAATTAGTAGTATTTCTAAGCAAATAACGATCACATAGCAGCACAATGTAATGCTGATATCATCACAGCTTTATTTTGATGAGTAATAAATAAATTGATGTGTAAGGCTGCATCGAAACAAAGTGATTGACATAAAGAATTTTATTTTAGATGATATGTCATAAATCTCTTCTCAACATGAACTATATAAGTAAAAATGCTGTGATAGATAAGCATTGTTGCAAATATATATTTATGGTATGTGAGATAAGGGATTTAAGACTTATTATCGATAGCACAAAACGTTATTTCTCTAGGGAATGTATTTCTTATAAATAAATACTAGGTATTACAAAATAACTGATGTAATCTACTAAATGCTAATTTATTTAGAAAGAAATTTATTTACGAATTATACAATATTTCATTTTTCGCCTGAATGATATAAATAAATTGACAGAAATTTACCTTAGTAAAATACAATCAATTTGATCGTATGGTTATGTTCGATGGAAGAAAAATATTTGTTTAGTAGGCAAATAATTTATTTAGTACTTTCCGCAAGTTAATAATTTTAAAATGAAATGATATATGCTTGATGACGAATGAATGCTGAATTACTTTGGAAGTATTCTACTCCTGTTAACATTAGGTAAATAAAAAACAATATTTTATATTTCTAAATATTAAACTTTTAATTTCAAAACTGTTATGATCGCCTTTTAAAAAATTAGGTAAACACTTATCGTAAATTGTATAAACTTTTTATCTCGTAATTTAATTGATTTAATTAATTAAATTAATACATAAAATAGAAATGAGCTGTTTTTAATCTATAAAATGTGAATTACGTGATCGAATAAATGCAGCCGAGCTTAATATTCTGCACAGTAGTTAAAAATATCTTGTCGTTAAATTAATTTTAATGGGTAGAAAATAATGCAATTTATCGATTTCTAATAGAATTTAATAAAATCATATATGAAGTTAATGGGCACAATCTTAATTTTAAGGTAACGATCCAAGTTTAAAAAGAGTCCCTTGAATAATAGTTTTTAAATTATATTTAAATATGAACAAATATACAGCGTTTCATAATACATTGTTGTGCTAGTTCACTGATCTTACCCTGTAAAAGGCCTTTCATAATCATTATAAATTTATATATTTTATGCAAATAGAACAAGTAGCACTGGGCCCACTAAATATCAAAGTAAATTTTCCATTAAATTTTAATTTTCTACTATGTAATAATGTCGTACACTTTGCCCCTAAATTATTACTGCGTATTTGCTAATAAAGTAAATACTAGTTACGAAAACTTAAAATAAAAGCGATAAAGCCAGATAGAATATATTTTATGATCATGATGAAAACTGACCAAGTATTTCCAATTATAATGCAAATAAACAAAAACAAATTGTAATTGTAGCGTCAAACCGTTTATAATAGTTACAAAAACTTTAAACGCGATAAACGCTACTGGATAGTATATATGTAATTAAATATTTAATAAATCTTCATTATTAATTAATGTTGAATTATTTATGTAACTAAATTGTTGAAATATTTACAGTTCAACATAAAACAAACAAAAATTACATAAATTACACGTTTTGAACCATTGCTGAAACTGAAATTGTAAATTAAGCTATTATTCTTACAACTTTATTGTGAATAAAGGTGAAAGAACATTATCTTCAATAGGTTCTAGTGAGAGTAAAAGTGTTTTCAATGGTTTCAAATAGTATACTGACAAAGTATATACTTCGAAATTTTATGGATAAATAGTTGCTTTTTAAAAAGATGATTTAGTCTCACAAGCCTTTAAAATTACGATATCTAATTAAATTAAATGGCAAAACCCACAAATTTGTATATTAGTCATTATTTTATCCACTCGTGCAAATAACAAAATTATTCTTAGCTCATGTATTCAGCTAATACAAATTCCTTTCAAAATTTTCCCCAGTTACAAATATTCAAGTATTATACAAGATGAATGTTGAAAAGCTGCACTAAGCGAGTCGACAAGTTTATCACCTCATTTGTTTTTTCCTGTTGTTGTTAAGCATGCAGCTTAAAGCAGACAAATTGTCCACGTTACAGATATAATCATTACCGAATAGTTAGAAATCGTCAAATGTTTTACAACATCAGTTGTACGATGTAAATTAAACCCTGGCTGTACTAATGATAAATTTTGGAAAACAAAGAAGAGCAAAATAATTATAATCACAAACGCTCTATATTTCGATATAAAGTTCTACATTCTTTGTTTAAACAATATTATTTTTCAATTTGTTTTAATATAACATCAACTATTATTGAAAGCAGTATGAATTGAGTAGTGGGACCAAGTAATTATTTTCTTCACATTGAGCATAAATTCGAATATAATTTGAACAGTTTTATTTACAATGTCATCCTCGGAAATACATTTTAATGTATTTTAAAGTTATAACTCAAGAATTAACGTTATTAATAAATTATTATTTTTCCGAGAAATTTTAAAGAATTATTAAAATAATTTTTTAATTAATCTTCGAAAATACACTGCATCTTCTATATGTGTAATTGTATGATAATTAAGTAAACGACTAGATCTATTAGTACAGAAATTCATTAGTCTCTTAACAAAAAATGCATCGCTTTGCTGTGCATGCAATTTTTGTACACTAGTTTTACACTTTAAACAATTAATTATGAAAAATCTTTGTCTAACTTAAAACATGTCTTGCCTTTTGCTAAGTGTATTATAAACAAAAAATAATAAAAAAAAATATAAAAAATTAAAAAAATATATAAACAAAAATTTTTAAATATAGTTGATAAATGCGTAGTTAAAAAGCTCCGAAAAAAACTTACCGACCTCCGAACAATCTGTATCCAGTTGATTGCATTGTAACTTTTGTCTCTTCAAAATATATGAATTTGCTACATTATCACTATGAAATGCACTCTCGATGATAAATGCATAGTTGGCAATCTTGAACATTCCACTCTATACACATTAAAATCAAATACCATAAAAATTTATCTATTCGATGAAATATGAATTGAATTTCTAATTAAATAAAACGTGTGATTTCTTATTTTTAGCAAAAATACGGAAATCCGAAAAATAAGATTATTTTGGCATAAAATATTTAATTTGTGTAAATTATTGATGAAATTCAAGATCTCAATAGTGCAGATATTTCCTCTTAAGCAATGTGGTTGATCATTGATCACTTTAAAATTACATTCATCTGTTATTTTTCAATTTCGTTTTAATATTTTTAATAACAGAATTTAAATAAAGAATATAAAACGGTAGAATATTTGCCTGCATCAGAAAAATTTTTTGATATATGATCGAGATACAGGGAACTTATCGCTTCCAAAATCTCGTCAAAATGTTGGCGAGTTTTAATTGAAATTTTGATAAATATTATTTTTTCTAGTCGATATATTTGTAAAAAGTATTTTATTGTATCTTTCACAATGAAACCGTAAAAAAAGAAAAAAGTCGTTTCGTTCAGTCTTACGTAAAGTTATATGAAATGCTATCGAATGTATCGACATTCCGCAGTATATTCTTAAATCTCGAAAAACCGACATATTTGATTTTTGGATCATAATGTTTAGATATAATTTTACTTATAATTATTTAGTTATATTTTTTTAAGCGTAATTAAAACACATACACGCAGCTTATTTACGCTTTATTTATAAATAATTTATTTGTAAACTACTTATTGTTAATTAATTAATTTGTAAGCAATATTTATGTGAATAGGATCTACTCGCGTAAAAAATGGCAAAATATTTTCTATAATACTAAATATTTTGACCAACAACTCAGTTCTTCAGTTCATTTGCTATTAATATTTCTATTTAATAAAACATCAAATTTTACTTTTTTTAAAATAGTTGATACTGATCCATTATTGATAAATAATTATTGGAGTTGTATCAAATGAAATAATATATTATTTTTGATATTTCGCTAACTACTGTTGGCATCTTCATAAAATTTTCTGAAGTTTGTAAAATTTTCTGAAGTTTGTATATGATACTAAGGATCATATAATGATGTCATTTGTGTATTTGTGTATGAACGATATTAGTGAATGAGAAAGAGTATTACGCTACAACAAGACACTTTTGCATGCATTGAAGAATTTTGTATATTCTTAAATGAATAAAATTGCATATTAAAGAGCGCATATGAAATTATGTGCTGTTTAATCATGTGCTAATATGAAATTAAGATATAATTCCATATTAAATATAAAAATGGACAACAGTATTCTGTAAATAATTATTGGAGCTGGATCAAAGATAGAAGATAAATTTTATTTGATATTTCGCTAACATTTGTTAGCATCTTCAGAAAATTTTCCGAATATGCTAACAGAAGTAGTTAGCGAAATATCAAAAATAATTTATTCTTTCATTTGGTTTAGTTCCAATAATTATTTATCAAATTTTACAGTTAATATTTTACAGTTAATATCAAATAACTTTAGATAGCATACAAATCTTACAATTACAAATAATACTATAATTAGAAATAAATAGTGGAATCCACAAGAAAAATTCCATTAATAGTATAATTTTTATTAATTAACTTACCATAACTTGGTAAGTTTATTAATAAACATGGGTGGAAAACAGTGAATAGCATGGCAAGTTTATCAATGAAATGTCTTTTTAACTGAGGTACAGTATCATGTACTTGTATATGATACTTTTCTAAATACTAAAAATAATAAAAAATAATAATGCTAAATCAAAAAGTCAAAATTTAATAATTTGATAATAAATTGTTATAAATAATTGTTATAAGATTTATATATAACTTATATAAAGTTAACATTAAAATTTAAATATGAAATATAAATCAATTTTTATAAATTGACTAATAAATAACATACGTCATATCATAATTAGGATTAGAGGTCATCAGAAGGAACTGCTATGCTATCATATTTCGGTCTCTACTCCTCGACCCAACACAGCAGCGGAGTCAAACACGTGCTAATGACTTATTTCCTCTGATGAAATTTGATTATCTAGTATTATATTCTAATATAAAGTATATTATTTATTATTCATCCGAAAAAAAATTTCGCTTAAAATTTTCTGTTTGATGCTATTTTTATAGTAACCTAGTTTAAAATATGACTCTATTAAATTATTTAAATGATTTTGAATAAAGCCAATATCATTACATATTGTTGCAATTCTTAAAATTTCAGTATTTAATGTATTATATTTTATATTATATGGTATGCATGAATGCTCATGCAAAAATATGTTTCTTGTAAATTTAAATATGTCATCTTTACGATATAAATCAATAGTAGTTTTAATTGATGTTAATTTAATGATAATATATATCGATATATACCTTCTTGATCATACATATTGGTTTTATTAAGAATAAGGCTACCTGGATAAATTTGTTCGCTTATTGGATAAAATTATTAGAGTTAAATACATATATCATCAATGTATCGAAACATATTTCATATCTTTATATAATTTAGATTTATTTTTTACACAGTCATGAACAAATTCATATTCTATAAAGCTTAAAAATAAGTCAATTATAATTGGGCTACTATTGCTTCCCATTGGAACACCTTTTATTTGTTTAAATACAAATTACCAAATTATCGCTGGAGGATCATTAAGAAACAATGGTTACCCACCTGAACTGTATTATTTATTAGAGAGACTGATGCACAGCTTGTCAGTGTATGGTTGACGAATCCGGTATATTTAGCATTCTTCCAATTAGAAACGCTGATGTTATTTTCATAGCTTGAGATTTGTTTGCTTGTAAATGTCAACGAACTCGAAGATTCTTTTGATTTGTAATAAAGAATAATCATAAAAGTTTGCTCGAATGCAATTATCCTATAAAGCCGCTGGTTTTGAACTGGAGACTGGAAATCTGTTTCTATATTATCAACAAGCATAGTACTATTTACAATAAGCTGTATGGTTGCTTGACTAGCATCAATATTTTCACGAATACCTAACACAAATGGATAGTGATAATATCCCGTAGTATTATGTACATCATAGTAAATAATATAAGATGAAATGACAAATGTTATGCAATAAAATATCATCGTTAAATACCACCGTCGCTTATAACTTTAACAAATTCTTACTTATGAAAATTTAACATTAGATTTCAACAAGCGATAAAAGAGAAAAAATCTTCTATGATTAGCCCAACTAGCTTTGTTAATATATAATATTAAATACTTAATATGTAATATTTCAACATTTTTTAATATGTAATATTTTGTCAACTGTAATATTAAATCATTTAAGTTGTTATAAGTAAAAGCCTTTAGTAATTCAGGAAAAACAATTATATAGGATTTATTACAACTACAATTGGCAAAACCAGTTAGACCACAAATTATAAAAGTTCTTATTGATTGGATGGTAAAACTTAATATCAAATCGTTATTATTTATATCCAATATTTGTAAAATATTGGATATGCTATCCAATATTGGATATAATATACCTGTTAGGCCACAAATTATAATATATAATATTATAGTTATTATAATAATCTTAATATCAAATCGTTATTATTTATATCCAATATTTGTAAAATATTGGATATACTATCCAATATTTGTAAAATATTGGATATACTATCCAATATTGGATATAATATACCTGTTAGGCCACAAATTTTAATATATAATATTATAGTTAATATTATAATCTATAATATTATAGTTATTATTTATATCCAATATTTGTAAAATATTTCAAATATATAAATATTTTTAATTGTTTAAAATTGATACAATGCCCACTTAATACAGACTTACTAGCAAAAATTTTAAGTAACAAATATGGTTATTTTGTCCTATTATCAACTCATCTAGATAATGTAAGTGACAATATATACAATGCAATAGCACGTTGAATGTATCATCGAACAATTAACATTTATGTAAACAATTGTATTTGTATAATTTAGAAATAAAAAGGATCGAAAATTAATTGTTTTGTAATTTGTTTAAAATATATATGCATAATCATAAGAAACACTACCTGTTCGAAAACATAAACATGTCTATCAGTAGTTGTGAGTTAGTGTATACAATGCTATGATGAACATGTCTCTTTTCAAATATACTGAATGCGGGATAATGGATTACACCTCGATTAAATAGTGTGTACGCTATAAGAATAGTTCGTTTTCGTACAAATGCTTTTACGTAATATAGAGATTAATTAAATTAATGTTTTTATACTGAGTATACTTTTGCTTTTGACGAACCATCCCGAGATAACAAAATTAAATTATTATTTTTTACATATTTCGGCTGAACTTGAGGTTTTTATCAATAAATTGTAATCAGTTAGAACCGCCACAATCATAACGTTTTAAGATTTTATTTTAAAGTTTTGATTATAAGAGTTCTAACTGACTACAATTTATCAATCGAATCAGATAACTAAGTATATGTATTTTATACTATATATAAATAAAGATACATAATAAATAATTATATAAGATTTTATATAATTTATATTTATATCAAGTTAACATTTCAAATTGAAATTAAAACAAAAATCAATTTTTATGAATTAACTACTAAATAACAAATGATGCATAAGAATAAAGATTAGATGACATCATGAGGAACTGTTATGCTATTATGTTTCGGCCCCCTATTCCTCAACCCAACAAAGCAGATGGGCCAAATTCGTGCTAATGACGTATTTCTTCTGATGAAATTTGATTATATAGTGTAATATCTTCTTCTAACATAGAATGTATATTATTTATTATCTATACATAAAAATTTCAACCTCATTGTTTAAATTTATTTTTAATAATATAATTTATTACTGTAATTTAAGTGTAAAAATGATATTGGATATAAGAAAGTAAACTCGATAGTCATTATTAAATATAACTGTGAGTAAAATTCATTTTTGTACAATTGTAAAACATGTCTTGTGAGTGTGGCGCTCATACCCTTTTCTAGAAATTTTTAGTCTATTTATGTAGTTTAATTAAAGCTTTGTAGTAATCAAGTTGAGTATCGAAAATTCAAATTTCTTTTATTTTGTTAAAATATTAAAAATTAAATTGAGAAAAAAATATAGGTCAACGCTTGAAAATACTGTCCAAAATATTTCATATATATAACAAGGCAGGAAGTTTGAGCTTAAATAAATGCGATATCGCTTAATTCGATAAAATATCATCGAATTGATTTTAGCTTTCGCTTTTGACTCCATGGGAATTCCAATTCCACAAGATATGAATTGAGCATTGTTTGATTCGTCTCACATTCTTACCCACTAATACAATTTGAATTTCGTAATGTCGTAAGTGCACAATCCTGAAAATTATTTCAGAAATCTATCGAAGTGTAGGGGCTTAAATTGAATTTCACTTCGACGAATTTATATATTATTTTTTAACCCAACAATATGCAAGAAATTCAAATTTTCCTCGGAATTGGAATCTTACAAATAATATTCCCTTGTAAACTGAAATCCATTTTTGACAATTTTTAAGTGCACAATACAATTGTAAAGCAATTGTATCTATTAATTTGCATATGATGCAAACGATGACACGGATTTTTAAGCGTGGGTATCCAGAACTTTTTATCAATAAAGTGAAATGCCAAGCGAATAGACCTAATAGCAAGCGTAATAACCGCAGATATTCGGTTGCGCTCAGTTGTATTTGTCAAGAACAGCACGTGACAAATAAATCAAAAACGATTCGAATGAATAAATAAATATTTGAGAAAAAATATTGTGCACAAAATTTTTAACATCTAAAATTTCAAAAAGGAAACTTACAAGACAAATCACGGGTTGAATATACTCTATTCCTTGCGAAGATTGCAAGTGTAAGTATACTGAACAGACGGCATAGTGTCTTACATTTCGTGTAAATCGGCAAAAAGCTGTTGCCTCGTCTGCAGTTTTTAAGCATTTTGTCATTTGAATGACCATCAGAGAGGCTCAGTTATCAGGAGAGTGTACCTTGTATTCAAATGAAGCAAGCCCAATGAAGATCAGCGAATTTAAACAAACGACTATATCTTTGACTTTTATTTTGACTTAAGGTGCTTTTAAAATATTAATCTTAAAATAATTCTGTGAGGGGTTTTAATGCTATTCGTGAATGATTTGCTTATTTATAGAAGTGGGCTTTGCAAATTTGTAAATAAGCGATGTTTGCTGTGAATGCGATACAGTGAGATTCTTCCGTGTTTATTTAAGTCGAACCTCCTTTTGTTGAAATTTTTAGTTTTTTAACGATTATGTATTTCTAAAACTACTGGTCAAGTAGTTAGAATAAGCCTACCACAGACGTCTACCCCCAATGGAAAGTTTCGACAGTCTACTCATCACTACAAGGTGGTCTCATTAGTGTGGCCCTGTAGCTACACAACTTTGATTAAATATTGCCGAAGTTGTGTAGCTACAGGACCACACTAATAAGATCACCCTGTATTGATGAGTAGACTAAGGTCGAAATGCCCCGATTGGGGCTAGGCGTCCGTGCTATGCGCATTCCGGGTTAGGCTTCCCGACGAAGTTTGTAAAAAGGCATGCAAGTTTACACTTTCCTATTTGTGTCAATTGAAATAGTTATATTGAAATTCTTTCTGATTATGTATTTGTTCATGTTGACTCTCGACATTCTCTTTTTACAATAATACTAAATTAATGACGTTATTTTCTTACAATACTATTAAATTAAAAATTAATAAAAATTAGTTAAAAATTAATTAATTAATTAAAAATTAGAAAATAATTAACGAGTTTTTAATTTTGGTTTAAAATATCAAAAATATATTATAAAAGAACAAATAGAATAACGTTGAATTCGCAAGTGTAAAGGATACAATGATGATGTGTTTTAGAACATGCACATCTTTTATAAAACGAATGCAAAATTATAATTATTACTAAAAAATTTTGATATTTATTCTATCACATATAAGCGTTACATTTTCCCATGAACGCACAAGTATTCAAGCCCAAAACTCTCAATCCTTGATTGTAAAATAATATAAAATAATATTTCGTATTATAAAATAATACGAAATATTTATAAATATTTATATTTCTAGTGGTGACCTTTATGTTTCTCGCGTATTTAATTGTTAATAAAAATAACTTTTAGATAATTAACTTGATTTCAACAACATTAAATTGTCACGTTTAGCAAGTATATAATCCGCATAAAGAAACGGCTTAACATTTCCATGCAAAGTTGACAGTACAAAACCCAAAAACACTTAAGGCAAGTACATTCTTATAAACTTAAAGTGACAGTAAACTAAAAGATACCAATTAAAATATCAGACTTGTAGTACACTTACCCTGAGTAGCTATTGATAACTGCATATTGCAAACTATTGAGTATAAAATTATTCCACATATATGTATATTCATTATATAGTGAGCATTGAGCTCAAATTGCCGCAGCTATCCAGTTCTTATTGCACCATAATCGACCTGGCATGAAATATAATGTATTTTAATTATGCAATATATACATTCATTACGACAGATATAATTTCAATATGTTTAAACTAAATAAAATTGCAATATCCTGCAACCTCAGTAACAATCAACAATTAAAATCTAAATGACAGCAACTTACGTAGAGCAAAGGTGTCGCTTATTACATTTCATCTTTCTAAAATGCACTCTTGCATGAGTAAATTTTCTGTCGTCTTTATTGTTGTCAAAAAGTAACACGTAGGATTTTTTACAATATATAGAATCTATGGGAATTGTTATAAATGCTTTTTTGCTGTGATGACCTTATTTTGCCACAAATTAATAATTTGTTTGGTATTCAGACATACTGGGTTAAATTGAAAAAGAAAAAAAAACACAATACGTTGGTGTCGATCAAAAACACTTATTCAATATTTGAATAAAAATATTCGACAATTATACACTACTTTTTAAAGGGGATGGATGAACATCCTATTTACAGGAAATTAATTTATTAATGCAAATGTCAAAATGAAATATTCCACCATATAAACATAATATTAAATAATATAAAAAGGAATCAATCACAGAATAAAACCGAGTTTCACATTTTAAATGATATATACACTTCACTAATTAACCATTTATTTTTAATGATATTCGCATGAAATGATTCTTGTAAATTAGAAAATCTAAAGATTACCGCTCACTAAATTGTCGATGTTTCAACTTTACTGTCTTGATTAAGCCATCAATTGCCAAACTTAAAAATATTTATAGCGTATAAAAGCAAGAATTTTAAAATATAAAAGTATATATAATGTAATTATTAAACATGTGTAATATATAACTTTTTATATATAATTGTTTTTTGTAGAAGCATCCTCGATAATTAAAACTCTTGAATTTTATTTAAATATTTCGGCTGTTCGTGCGACCCTTTTCAATCTGAAATTTATACATTAGATAAGTGTTAGAAATTAAATCAAACAAAATCGTAACATTAAAACTAACACTCTGGAACCCGGGATCGTCTAACCCGTAGGTGAGTGTAATCATCTTTGCACCTCCCTGAGTTTATTCTTTATAGTTCCGTAAATATTTTGTGGAGGGGGGTGTTAACTCAAAATTAGATTTAGTTCCTTCCATTGTGTCGTATTGAACTATATGCTCTGTATTTGTAATATGGTTGAAGATAGTGGAAGACGTGTCGTGTCATTTCAAAGAGTATTGATGTTGATATAATCTTTTCATTAATCCCTGCTTTGTTTGGCCAATATACATTTTATTACAATTCGTGTCGGAATAGCGTATACCACACTATTGCATTCTTTTATAGGTTTCCGTTTAAGAATTCCAGAAAGGTTAGCGCCAAGTTTACGGTATACGCTCAAGTCTGCATTATATTTATAGTATATCCTCTTCAATTTGTTAGTAAAAGAATTGCAGATATGTGTAGCTCTACTATATTTTTTGGGTGTTCTTTTGAATTATCAGCTATTGTTCTTCGCTGCGACCAACGGGCTGTGTGCAATTCCTTTGCTACATCCCATTTTGGGAATTTGTAAGATTCTGACATATGTTGTATTTTTATGCATTCTTTTGATTTTGCGAAGTTGTTACTGCAAATATTATAGCATATTCAGAATAAAGCAAAGGCTGCCGAAATTTTGTATTTGTCCGGGCTGTTGGAAAACCAGGGAATTCCAATATCTCCCTGAAAATCAGGGAGATATCGTATAATATTATATAAAATATAATATTATAAAATATAATATATAATATAAATGTTATATAGTATATATGACATAAATTAACTTAAATTGCCAATATTTATATGTTTTATAAACTGTATGCTAAGTCATCCCACAAGAATTATTATTGGACTTTTATAAGTATATGGATTTCAATGAAGCCCAAGTTTGATATTTCACACTTAATAATGAATACTAGCATTGCCAAAATATTCTTATTTGTGAAAAATTTCTGAAGATATCATCAATATCATAACAATATCAGTCTGCACATTATTGAAAAATAATTTAATTATTTTTTAAATAAAATTAGCATATTTTAAATAATTTTTATTTCAAAAATTAAAAGTTCGTTTTATGATTTTTCACTGATCCAGTCAAAGTAAAGAACTTCATAGATAGTAAATCTAAATATAATACTTAAGAATAATATTGTACTAGCTATATGATGATAGCAGCTAGCCAAATAAAAAATTAACTGGGTTTATTGATCCCGCTACTAAATTTAAAAAATATGCATGGTTTAAATAAATTTGTAAGGAGACGAATTCTTTATATATGGAAAAATCAAATTTAAATGTCATTTCCCTGATTAAGACAAAATAAACAAGCCTCGCTAAATTTTAATTGAATAGCGCGAAATTTATTTAAAATAAACAGTATGTACTGAATCAAATGATCGTATGATTGGCTAACTTTAATTATATATTATATGTCTTATACATTTTAACAAAATTAATTCCACACTTGGTTTACGTTCGGTGAACTTCAGAATAAATTACGAAGGATTGTGTTTTTACCGTCCTTTATTTGTAACGCCTTCTAATTATTAATAAGATATTTTTATAATAACGCTGCTGTATACATGAAAATTCTTGATAGCAAATTTCATGCTTCATTGTTACTTTTGCATTTTTGATATTAATCTTGTACTATCAAAATCATTTCACCTGATATAATTATGTGATAATGATTTTTATATCAAGTAACCCGAATATCGTTTTAACTTTTATTAAAAGAAAAAAGCTTTTTGTAATATTTCAGCAGCTACTGCTGCCATAATCTTTAAGAATAAAATTGCATGTTCATTTGGTGTTTCGCAAAAATAAAACAATGAATATGCCTAGCATATTTTTCTAAAAATAAAATCAAGAGAAAACAACAACCATGTAAAATATTGAATAATCTACAAAGATTAAAGAAAAGAAAAAAGTGATTTCATGAATTAGTTAAATTCATAAAATAAAGAGAAATTATACTGATCATTTGGGTAATTTGTAAAGATATACAAACTACAAAAACTCAAATTTAAATATATTAAAGTAAATTGCAATTTTACTTAATAAGTTAATTAAAGTATGTAATTTGCTTAATTATTATTTATTATTTGATGTATCAATGTCTATCAAGATTGTATACATTGTGCTTGACACTGTAAGATATACACTATACACAACATATTCTATCAACTTTCTTTAACATTAATAGGAACAAGTAACGTTCAACTATGGTATTTTGGAAAGATAAAATTCAATAAAATGATATTCCGTTTGTAAATCACGGCAATAGTTTGTAAAATCTAATTTGTTCAACTTACATCAAGATTACTTAAATTAATGATACACTAAGGATCATATAATGATGTCATTTGTGTATTTGTGTATGAACGATATTAGTGAATGAGAAAGAGTATTACGCTACAACAAGACACTTTTGCATGCATTGAAGAATTTCGTATATTCTTAAATGAATAAAATTGCATATTAAACAGCGCATATGAAATTATGTGCTGTTTAATCATGTGCTAATATGAAATTAAGATATAATTCCATATTAAATATAAAAATGGACAACAGTATTCTGTAAATAATTATTGGAGCTGGATCAAAGATAGAAGATAAATTTTATTTGATATTTCGCTAACTTTTGTTAGCATCTTCAGAAAATTACTCTTTAGAAAATTAATTTTCTGAAGATGCTAACAGAGGTTAGCGAAATATCAAATAAAATTTTCATCCTTTCTTTGATCCAACCCAATAATTATTTATCAATAATAGATCATTATCAACTAGTCAGTTATGAACTAGCTAATATAATTAGTCAAAATGTTATAATAGATTTAAATTTGCATATGTCATCTTATTGTTTTGAATCTGATCAAATAACTTTCATTTGGTGTGACTCACACTTATTCAACAAAAGTAATAAAAACAAACCTAATAAAAAATTAATGGATATGCGGAAATACGTTCGATAATGAATAAGAACAATAAAATTAAATGAGAATAAAATTAAGCAAAACAAAACAAAATTAATGCCACGAAAGAAACAAGCAATCAGAGAAAAATAAAAATAATCATTAAAAGCGATAAACATATACTGACAAAGCAATAAAGAAAGTAAATAATTTTATTTTGCTGGAACAAAGGAGTATTTCTTCGCAAAATACTTTTAATACTTTATTTTTAGCGTAAAATTAAGTATGCTTAGTATTTAAAGCATACCAAATAGTTTAAATACTTTATTCAAATTATTTAGTATATATAACTGAATATAACATAATTTTAAATTATAATTTGACTAATTGGCTTCTATTATATGTTTTCCATTTTAATAAACTATGTCAGATAACTGAGTAGTTCACGTATTTTATACTATATTTAAATTAAAAATAAAGATAAATAATAAATAATAACTAATATAATATATTATAATTTAAATTTATATAACGATAAAATTTAAAATTAAAATTTAAAATAAAAATCAATTTTTATGAAATGACTAATAAATAACATACGATGTATTCAAATAAGAAACATAGTTTGTCAGGAGGAACTGCTATGTTATCAGGTTTTGGCCCTTATTCCTCGAACTAAAATAGCAGTGACGTCAAATACATGCTAATGAAGTATTTCCTCTTGAGAAATTTAATTATTTAGTGTATCTTAATCTAATATTGGTTTTAATAATTGGTTTTTACATAAATACTATTTTGTATTATATGTCAAAACAGTTATTTTCAGCTAGAAGAATTCTAGAATTACCGAAGTGCATCACGTATTTAACAATATAATTAACTATATCATTAGATTAGTAAAAAACGTATTTGGATATAATTATATTAAGATGCACGCATTTGAAGATCACATGCTACTTGTCGAATGTTAACCGAAATTCAAGAAAATATATAAGATTTATTTAAACCATTTCTGCAATCTAGAAGTAGGTTTCTTATGGCATTTTTTAGAAATATTTGCTTAAAGGCTAAAATTTCATAATAAGAAATCTAAATATAGTCGTTCAGCTAATGACAATAAGTTCACCATTTATAAAGCTGGTTCACTATTTTTAAAACTCAAATAAAATGTACACATTGTTTGCTTTATAATACAAAACAATTTTACACTATGGATATGCTTTTATAAATGCCTAATTTACATAATTAGTTTAAGTTCAAATCACAGTTTCAACTAAATTAATTCCTTATTAAATCCAGTGCAGTAACTGTATCTAGGTTTCTATTAGGCAAAGCGAAATGTATCTAACACGAGTGCATTTCAAGATAAATACAATTTAAGAACCTCTAACAATATCGGAAATAATAAAAACGATCATAAAATTATGCTTGATAATTCAAAACATTTTTGTTGAAAAACATGATCGCATAATATAAGGCGTATTTAATTAAACAAATAAAATTTATTTGAAATCATAAATGATACTACATTTTTAAAATTATCTTTTAATCATCTAGTTTTATGCTTCCTTATATTTTAGATTATTCTCTATTGTTTGAAATGTGATAAAACAATACATTCTGTTTCTTTCGAGTTAATTCATACAAATTGTCTTCATTCAGAATATTCATTTTCAAATTACAGAATAGACCTTTTAAAAGTTTGCTATTTTTCAGAAAATTGTGAACAAATTTTACATTATTTTAGCTTAATGATAAGTTGTTTCTGTTAACACATTAATTAGCTTAACCTAAAGTTATAATAAATATTTTAATATTTCTAATTAACCCCGTATATTAATAAAAATGTAGAAACATGGAATTTTAAAGTGTTTCAAAATATTAAAATAAAAGTAATAACTTGTTATTTTTTATATTTTTCCTTCAAAATTGTCGAGAAGTTGCATTTAGACTTTTCTGGCGACTCATGTTCTGTTGAGAAAAATGTTGATTGACTATGTATTTTGCTAATATTTTGAAGAATAATTTCAACGTTTATTATCTGTAAGGTGGGATTTGATTATAAAAAGTGCAAACTTAATCATATGCATAAATGAGTAAAAAGTAGCAAATTTCAATAAAGTGAGCTGTAATCACCTTAGTGTTTTGATTAAATATATGCATTTAAATTAATTAAATTTTTAATTAAAGCAAATGATTAATTTTTAGCAATGTAATTTACATATGCTCAAAGAGTGTCTAAAGATGTCTAGACAATCAATGTTTAGAGTGTCATTCAATGTCTAGATATGCACTCTTTAGTGATAAACAAAATACACGTTTAATACTATAAAGGATGGGATTTAATTTAATGGTAACATATCCATTTGGGAATAGTGCGTTACAAGTAAAAAAAGGTCACTATTGTTTTTTATTATTTTGTAATGTAATTTGTTAACTTCAACAATGAAATTTTATTTATAAAGAGGCAAGTATCACCACCGTATTGTTGCTCTTAAATGGCATATCGTATAGCAGCGAGGTACAAGTTATTTAATTCATTTTAATATTTATAAATTCATAGTAGCTGTACCTATATCAAAATGTATAATATTCACAACAACAAAAAACAAATTTTGAAAATAATAGTAATTACCATTGAAATATGTATACCTCAAGAAATCACTGGAAAGCAAAAAGAGACAAGATGCATATATATGAAATATTCTGATACGTTTAACTGCAAAGTAACAACTGCAAATGGTAGTTGTTAGTATTATTAGAAACAAAACACTCATTTAAAAATAATAAGTTGCATACGATGATAAAAACTGTTTCCCGGAGAACATATCAGCTATCATCAATCACTTATTATAGTGACGACTTGCAAGGCAGCGAATAAATTGTCTTATGATTTTGAATAAAATTTCTATAATATGATATCGAGATATTCCAGCTAATTTGCTTGCTCTGTGGAAAAAGGATATTTTTATATTTAGTTATATCACCAATCCTTACACATTCCATTAACTGTTTATATTTGCCGCTACATACCTCAAAATCTGTGTTTATCGATACAGAGAGTGCGAATTATACTACGCAGTAAATATATTAAAAAAATGGAATAGAAATACTGATTTCCAGTATTAACATTTTCGGCGAAACTTTATTTAACTATGTAAATGGCACCAATCCGCCAGAATTATGTTAACCGAAAATGAGTATCTTGCACAATGATTGGTTGTCTAAAAACAAGTTCTTTGTAAAATATATATATATTTAATGATAAACATCGATTCCCAGATGAAAAAAATCAATAAAATATTAAGAATATTTTGTCTTATAGTAAGTACAAGTCCATTTACTTACCTGAACATTTTAACGTTCAACTTTTGATAAATTTAAACCATTTCTCTTTAAGAGAATATATCGTCAAGAGATAAACTTTGTATGTGTAAAAAATATTAAACAATAACAAAGTTAACATGAATAAAAACTACAATGCCTATTACTAAGAGACTACCAAGTTTATCTATACATATATATTCAATTATCAACATAAATTCCTACTTGTTTATCTTATTTACTTATGTCGAGCATATCTTTGCAAGATATTTTAAGATTTTTACACCAGCTGGTATCTTATTTAGATACATGTAATTTTATATTTTACCAGCACATAACAGCAGCTGCTAAGGGACTTTATTCACTTTTTGCAGAAAAGATAGTTTGATTTTTTAATTGAACTTATTGTTAACCGTGACCAATAAGCACATACCATTTACAAACGGAAATGTTGTGGGAAATGTATCAAATTTGTGTTTTAGGATAAGTTTGCAATTATCTAAGACCGAAGGTACATGTATTTATCCAGTAGCATTGTAAGTCTTCAAGTTTTTTGTCTATTATAAATAACATGAAGTGTGAATAAAGTAGGAAAAATTGAAACTGGAATGCAACAATAGAAAAGTCACATTATATCATTGGTGAAGTGATTATAACATTAAAAATGTTCTCGTCCAACCAATTACAAACAAATTTCAGGTATAATATATTTATATGATCTATTGGACACGCAAACTGTACAACCAATTTGGTTAAAACCGTAAACTTGTTATTGTAAACTTTAAAAGCACGTACACCTGACATCATAAGCAAGGCTTTACTGTAGTAGTGATTATAAGTAAAATGTATATCAAAAAATAATAAATTAAAGATTTTATTAATAAAAAATAATACATGGTGAAAATAAATAAATAAATGTCAGGTAAGTTACAAGAAAATCAAAGAAAATCAACAAGACAGCATATGTAAGTCTTCTTTCATGTTCACAGCCTCAAATCCATGGAGATTTGAGCCCCCAACCGATCCAACACGCCACCTTCTGACTGAACAACCCGAAGTCTTTAACCCACCCTCCCCCCCGGAGAATCCAATCGGCGCATACTATGCTGGGTAAACGAGAGACGAAGAGCTTAAGAAACCTTAGCCTTTGCTCAGTGGGACGTCCTCTCGAAAAGAAGACTAATCCCGAGAAAGCCCAGGTACCCGAAGGCGTACCTGGGTTTTCTCTTTCAATGACAGATGTTGAGACCGTTTCAGGGCCCACCTAGCTTACTCCAGGATACGTTTGAGTCTATCCAGGTCAGCTTTCGCCGACCAGATCACCGTAACGACGAACCCAGGTAGGTATTTTACTCAACTTGTGAAGGTGGGGAGTGGTTCAGAGGCAACTATAGAGGAGAGGGCAGAGAATGCTAATCTCCCAAATTTTTGCTTTGTAGCAGGTGCCATGAAAGATAACCACCTGCGATTTAGCAAAGTTTAAGATAATATTGGATTTGGGTAGCTTGTCTTTTAATCTTAAAAAGAACCGGCTAATGTCAGAGACTACGTCTTTGCACCTGTGTCCAGTGAACAGGGCTGTGGTGTCATCAGCGCACACCACTAGACGTTTTTCGCGTTTAAATATTTTGAATAGGTTATTTGAGGCAGCAAGGTACAAGATAGGAGAAAGTGGGGAACCTTGAGGCACACCTGTAATAGGGAAGAAATGACGCGCATCAGGATCATCTTCATAGTAAAATCAATTGGTGTACAGCAGAATCTCCACGCTGTTCACAATTCTCGCAGGCAACCTGAGGGACCTGAGAGTAGAGATCACAAAGGAATGGAGATACGATCAAATGCAGCAGAAAAGTCAAGGAAAATAGCCACAACTAGGCGATGGCTATTCTCCCGACAAAACTACTCAACCTCACAAACTGTGAATGTACCGAGCAACCTTTGACGAACCCATGAAAACCTGGAGGATCAGATTATACCTAATAAAATGATCGCGAATTTTACGCGCAAGCGCTTTTTCGTAAATCGACACGAGGGCATTTTAAATCGAAATGGGTCGCAAATCTTTAGGGCATGAGCAGGATTTTTTCTTTGGAATAAAAACACGCTTACTAATATTGATGCCTGCTACATCGGATGGAGAGGCTAAAAGCATTGTGACGGCCACCTCTCTTCTCTGATCAGCTGTCAAAAGCTGACAGACCCGAGAAGAAAGTGGAGCGACAGATTTGGAGGTGCCCAGGAGTGGACCCCAAAAGTTAAGGATATCCGTAACAGATAGATCCTTACTCCTGAGGTTACACCAAGACGGGATTAGTTGAGGTGATTGAGTGGCTCCATAGTTGTGTAGGGTTAGTGACTCCTTCAAAACTTTATCAAGGCCTACATTCCTTATCCAACCCAATGATCTGTCCTCCCAGCAAACAAACTTCTCCTTCTTGAAAATCTTCCAAAAGGAAGACTGAGAAGGATTAAGGCGAGCTATACTCGTCCTATCCCTACTCAGCTGGAACCTGTATCTAGTGCTCCAGTATTCATTCGAGAGAGCCTGTTTGGCGGAAGCAGAGAGATTAGGGAGGTTCAGTAATTTTGCTAGGACCTTGAGTTTCGTCGGAGTGGGATTGTATATACGACCTTTATAGGTAGACGATAGAATCGCGGTAGCTTGCGAAAAGAGGTAGGTATTAAATTTGGTCAGACTCTGATTTCCTATTCGGGGAAAGAGTCGGATAGCCGCCTGAAAGAAGGCTACTCTGATCGGATCAAAGTGAAACCTCCTTCGAAGCAATGTATCTTCCTCAATTCTCCAACGAATTAGGTCATGAGAGGTGGACAATTGTTGGCGCGACTGCTCCGTACAGAGAGGTTTAAGCAACCACCTTGAGTGAAGCAGTAAAATGTCGAGGATTGAATTTGGCAACCGAAACGATCAGTGGGTATTTCATTCTACTAATAAGTGTTGCCGGGTACTCATCATTTCTCTATGCTAAAGCGGTCATATAGAAGTGACATAGTGCTTGAATGTCGTATCAAAGTCCAGTAAAGTTCCGAACAATTTATACAATTCAATAAAAGCAATAACAGAAACAAAATCATTACAATTGAAAAACATTCATAAAATAAAACACTTACAATATTATTCCTTTAAAATTGAAGAGTAAAACGTTTTCATAAAATTTACTTGCTATTCGCTTTTGGAATAAGCTGCAATTCGTACTGACGATGACTGCTGGGTGGTTAGGAACGTCTCGGAGTGATGCATTAGACTGATGGAGCTGATAATCAAAGTCTAGTTATTCAGCAGCAAATATGGATTAAAAATCAATCGTAGCCAGCTTTGGCTCTTGGACCACAGTTTCAAGCGATTTTTCACAATAACAATTTATAAAATGACGCATTCCTTTTGGAATCCTGTGAGAAATTCAGTGCTATCGTAATCAACGGATACGCATTTGTGCCTTATATAAAGAATAACTAGAAGGTCTACGCACGCAACAAGCCAGTAAAAAGGCTTTCTGCTCCTAAACTTTGTATATCATCGTGATAAATTGCTGGTGTCTATATAGTTATCACAAAAGCAGTCGAAACGTACCCTAACCACTTCATCCGACTGACGATGACTGCTAAGTGGTTAGAAACGTCTCGGAGTGATACATTAGACTGATAGAGGTGATGATCGAAGTCCAGTTATTTAGCAGCAAATATGGATAAAAATCAATCGTAGCCAGCTTTGTTGGATCCTGGACCACAGTTTCAAGCGATTTTTCGCAATAACAATTTATAAAATGACGCATTTCTTTTGGAATACTGTGAGAAATTCAGTGTCCTCGTAATCAACGGATACGCATTTGTGCCTTATTTTAAGAATAACTAGAAGGTCTACACACGCAATAAGCCAGTAAAAACCCTTTCTGCACCTGAGCTTTGTATATCATCGTGAGGAATTGCTGGTGTCTTTACAGTTATCACAAAAGCAGTCGAAACGTACTCTAACCACTTCACCGACTGACGATTACTCCCGGGTGGTTAGGAGCGTCTCGGAGTGATACATTAGAACGATGAGCTGATGATCGAAGTGCAGTTATTTAGCAGCCAATATGGATTAAAAATCAATCGTAGCCAGCTTTGTTGGATCCTGGACCACAGTTTCAACTGAGAAGGATAAAGCCGAGCAATACTCGTCCTATCCCTACCCAGCTGGAACCTATATCTAGTGATCCAGTATTCATTCGAGAGAGCCTGTCTGGCGGAAACAGAGAGATTAGGGAGGTTAAGCAGTTTCGCTAGGACCTTGAGTTTCGTCGGAGTGGGATTGTATATACGACCTTTATAGGTAGGTGTTAGAATCGCAGTAACTTGCGAAAAGAGATAGGTATAAAATTCGGTCAGACTCTCATTTCCTATTTTGGGTAAGAGTCGGATAGCCGCCTGTAAGAATGCTACTCTAATCAGATCGAACTAAAACCGCCTTTGAAGCAACGTATATTTCTCAATTCTCCAACGAATTAGGTCATAAGAGGTGGACAGTTGTTAGCGCGACTGCTCCGTGCAGAAAAGTATTTACAACCACCTCGAGTGATGCAGTAAAATGTCGAGGATTGAATTTGTTGATGTGCAATGAAAGGTAGGGGATGGGGGTTTGTGAATAAGATAAGAGTTTTTTCTCTGAAAAGTGCTGCATTTACCAAAGACCAGTTCTGTCGTTGAAATCCTCAAGTATCATTTCATTAACGCTGTCTATAATACTATCCAGGGAGTCACGGTTTTTGTGAATTTCCCCTGGACGGATGTAGACATTGGCAAGACAGGCGTTTACCTGTCTTACAGAGTGAAACTACTAAACAAGACATGGCTGGACAGGAGTAGTTTAATAGGAGGAATGACTTTAAGGAGCACTTAACTAAGGTCAAGAGTCCTTGAGATGAAGAGGAGTGAGGTGGGGTTATGTACGGAGTATAGTAGGGACAGATATGCTCTGGGATAAATCGAGTAATGTCATGGGTAAGCCGGATATACCGCGTGTTGAAGGACTATAACATCTGCATCTCTACCAGATAAAAGTCTTAGGGAAGAAGCACCTTCCGAATTCCAATGAAGGACATTAAGTGAAAAAGGCTAACGAGTACAATGTATTGTGATGGATTAGTTGGTTGGTGAGTGTTAACTTAGAAAGAGCTAGGTGCCGGAAGGTTGCTCTTCCCGCCACTAGCCCCACCTGGGGTCCATACTTGCCCCTGGGCAGCGTCTTCATTTCCCCTATGCAGTTTGTCACTCAGCATTTTTCCGATCTTGAGCGGCGGTACAGTATGGGCCGAAGTCACTTTGTTTTTGTTGATGGATTTGTGTCAGAAAGAATAGAAGGATTGGTGCAGAGTGCAGACACAACCTTTGAAATTAGGTTTTCCGTTTTCATATAAACCGCTTCCACTCTTGCATCCATCGCACCCATTATGTCAGCATCTCCCGTGCGTAGGGAGGCATCACTCGAAAAATTTAAAGACTAAGCACG
The DNA here is from genome assembly GCA_012934845.2 of Pomphorhynchus laevis. Taxonomy (NCBI): domain Eukaryota; kingdom Metazoa; phylum Acanthocephala; class Palaeacanthocephala; order Echinorhynchida; family Pomphorhynchidae; genus Pomphorhynchus; species Pomphorhynchus laevis. The sequence goes on from WNNJ02000555.1 coordinate 60,513, forward strand.
GCACCGGATCGTTGGAATTTGCCATATTATTGTTTAAATTGAGCACATTTCCTGCTCCAGGCAGGATGACACCCCGTACAATTGGAGCAAGAGGGGGGCTCACAACGAAGATCAGTCTGTAGAGTCGCACAGTGGGACGACCGACACCCTCAACACGTAGATGTTTTACTGCAGCTGGAGGTCCAGCGGGGCAGAGCAGAACCCACTGGGTATTGGGTTACCCCCGTTACCCAGAATAGACCGGAAGTTAGAAACCTTGAAGGATTTTTATAATAGTTTAATATCAGTATCATCAAGGTGACAGGGTAAATTCGATATTTTTAGAGTGCCAAGAATAAGTTTTGAAAAAATTGCACCATATTTAGATAATGCTGATTCAAAGTTATCTATATAGTCCTTTGCCAGATCAGCAAAGACAAATGAGATCTTGATATTTGTCTCGTACAGTTTGACTGAATTGAAAATGACCCTGCTGGTCAATTTTTTACAGAAAGTCCTAAGGAAGACATTTAATAAGAGATGCTTCCCATCGGCTTCTAAAGCTGGATGACTATCAAATTTTTTGAGTTTTGGGATGTGAGGAAGTACCTCCTCATCACCGTAAATCAAAGAAACGTCACTAACCTTCGTTGTCGTTGGTTTAGACTCAGTAAATACCTTAATATCGTCTATTTCTTCCAAATTTGTATTCATTTGTGTTGGAAAACTGGATTTTACGAAGTTCTTTGTTCTTCCGACGTAAATACTTGTACACATTTTTTTGACTTGTCCAAAATATATTATTGTAGTGAAGAGAAATCGGTGGGCACCGCGAACAACGCTGCCAATGTAGATGCAGTGAGCATCATTTGATGTACCGATGGTCTCTTATGATTATAAAGCTGTAACGGTAACGGTTGTGAGTGCTTTTTTGTGGAAACAAGAATACTCGTTTTTGCCATTATGTCAATTATTCATAATACAATTATGACAAGTTCGTTTTTTGACGTTTCGTATATATGTATTCAACGTATCACTCTAATTAAATCTTTAAATCAAAGTTTTCTATTTAACGATATCTGCATTTTTCCATCTTCATTATATCGGAATAGTTTATATACTTAATGATATGCTTACTTCATTATGTAAAGTATAATTTCAATTTTTTTGTAAGAGTTATATATAATGTATATATAATATCAGAATGTTATACTGATATATGATTTAATCCTAAACATGTGTATGCAAACTAATGTACGAATATTCTCACAAACCATTTGAAACAAGATCAAAACATCAACCACATCCTGTGCCGACGTTAAATAAATATAAACAACCAAAACGGTTGAGGCAATGATGTCGTTAATAGTCAGGGTGTATTAAATTGGAAGTCATGAAGGAAGGATACTGTAGCTGGTTTATAATGCGACAGTCACCTTGTGTGATCTGGCAACTATTCTATAAATACTTAACTCATACAAAATAAATAATGAAGTTGTACTTTACCTAATAAAGTAAACATATCATTAAGTATATAAACACTATTCTGATATATAAATATTTAATAGGTTAAATATCAGAATAGTATTTATATACTGAATTATATGCGTACTTCATAATGTTCATTATTTATTTTGTAAGAGTAATGAGGTGTAATACTTATGTTCTTGAACAAGTCGCAAAATAAATTTTGGTTTTTGCAGAATCTTTGGTTTTAATAGTTGATACTGATCCATTATTGATAAATAATTATTGGAGAGCTGAATCAAAGAAAAGAGGAAATGATTTTTGATATTTCGCTCACTTTGTTAGCATCTTCAGAAATTTACCTATGAAGATACCCTGAAGATGCTAACAGAAATTAGCGAAATATCAAAAATAATTTCTTCTTTTCTTTGATTCAGCTCTCCAATAATTATTTATCAATAATGGATCAGTATCAACTATTAAAACCAAAGATTCTGCAAAAACCAAAATTTATTTTGCGACTTGTTCAAGAACATAAGTATTACACCTCATTACTCTTACAAAATAAATAATGAACATTATGAAGTACGCATATAATTCAGTATATAAATACTATTCTGATATTAAACCTATTAAATATTTATAAATTTTGGTTATTGCAGAATCTTGAGTCTATTTTATATGTGCAATTGTTGGAACCATATAATGAATTGTAATTTTACATAATAGCAATATGTCACGAGAAGCTAATTTAATTATACACAAATGCAAACAAATATATTCTCGACTGTATTTGTGTATTTGCATTCGTACCATCACCAGTAAAATCTATGAAGATTTGATTGATCAACAAATTGTGATGCTTATTTCCTGTTTAGTTTTAACACAAAATCTATTACACATTCAATCTATGCCAAATAATATTATTATTTCAAATATTTTAAATAAACAAAGTTACGAAATAGATGTAAAGGTTTCTTATTTAGAGTAATTCGCTAACAATAAAATAAGCATAAGTTAACTAAAATTATATTTACCATGTATTAAAAATCATATTGATCTTTTGATGAAATTAATTTTACTGAAGACACGTTAGTAATATAAATAAGTATAAAACCTTAATTAATTGCGTCGAATCATGATAAAATAATAATATATTATTATATAATAACAATTAAGAAATAGTTCAATGTTGTTAAGATACAATCTATTGGAGGTTGAATCATTTATATTTTAATAGGTGCATCTAAGTTTAGCTGAACAATATCGATTGTTACTATAGATATATCTCGGTACACAGAAAGTAAAATATTTAAAACTTCACAAACATTGAAATAGTCTATATTTTAAATTATTGACAGTGCAACACGAAATATCTTCTATCAGCTAAAAGTTATATTTGTATATTTCAATTGAATAGAATAAAATTTAGGCACTGGTTGCATGTACTGTGGATTTCCTTAAAAACACTTCAATAAATTTACATTTAAAACTCATAATTTTATTTACATTTATTTAATATAAAATTCTGAAAAATTTTCTAACGCTATTAACAACTGTCTCTACTTTTAGACTCTCAAATACTTACATAATCTATTGCTACTATTATATTAATCAAGAAATTTTTTATAGTGTCAAAATTACAACAAAACTATTCAAATTTCGATAATACGTCTCTCATGAAAACACAAACTGCTGATTTAAACTTATTAAAAAATTTACTTCAACCATATATATTTATATATATACTGCGAACTATTGAACTAAACTTACTATTACAGATATATCAAAATGCATTCATATCAAATAACATACACGATAAAATGTAACTTTATATTTAACTGACGATGTATGGAAATGCACCTTTTTGGAAAAGCAGCGATATTTATCACTTAACGTTTTGAAATGCAACACAGATCGAATCACAGCGTCTAAAGCGAATCACGTTGATATTAAATTTCCGCTATCATTTTTATTTAATAACGACTAAAATATTTATGCAGCTATACTATATCTTAAATAAAGGTTTGCAATACTTAGGTATTAAAATCGAAATATATAAGAAATCTGCATCAACTATACATTGAACAAAATAATCACATTTGTATTTGTATTCTCGTAATACTAATACAAAAATTCTTCTTGAGATGGTTCTTAAGAATCAGAGCAGCTAACTGAGTCATCATATTTTATACTATTTATAAATTAAAAATAAATATAAATAATAAATAATTATAAATAATTATAAATAATAAATAATTATTTTTAAGATTTAATATATTTATATTTATATCAAGTTACCATTTAAATTCAAATTTTAAATAAAAATATATTTTTATGAATTAACTAATAAATAATACACGATGTCTTAGAATAAAAATCAATAATAAGAATAATTAAGAATCTAACAATCTTAAGAATATAAGATTAAAATATATTTAATTAATATATTAAGATCTTGATATATTAAAATATATTATGATTAATATATTAATTTGAACTAATTAAGAGGTATCTTAATCTTATATTAAGAATAAGAAATTACTCTATATAATCAAATTTCATCAGAGGGAATGCGCAATTGGCATGTGTTTGTTCCCACTGTTATGTTAGGTTAATGAATAGGAGCGAAATTCAATAACATTGAAATTCCTTCATAACCGCTTCATAAAAATAATTGGTGATGAAATTCTTAATAAAAACCTTTGATAAATTTTAAAATTACAAACATTTAAATTCATTTAATACAACTAAGTTATTGCATACAAGCTTTTTAAAAACATTAAAAAATTTAAAAACCTTTTTAAATTTATGTATAGTACAAAATGCGTAGTCTCAATTATGCTATCTGATCATTACATATAATGACAATTATTAATAAATTATTATATAGAAATTATCTGTAAAGAATATAAATGATAATAACACATTTAATAATGTTGTAATAGGAATACAAAGTATAAAATGTAAACTATTGTAATATTTATAAAATGAATTAAAAGTATTGCCATCAAGTTAGTAGCAATTAAAGAAAATTTGTTAATTACAGCCTTTGCTTGACTTTTTAATTTTATTCCTTAATTCAGAATTTCTATTTTGTCTTGCTCCATCGAGTTGCAAATGAGTTTTAAATTTTGCGTGAACTATTCAACTCACCACATAGTTCATTACAAAATCTACATAAAAAATAGTGTTCAGAGAATGACATATAATACGGTTTCTACCAAATTTAGAATTATGTTCTTTCAGTAACAATATTATAATATTCTTCCTATTTGAAATAACAGCAGTTTTTAATTTATCAACACGACAAATATGGGTGATATTTTTAAAGATATTTTTAGCACATTTAAAAGCTAGGATGAAATACGCCTTCAAGAAAGTCCACTTATTTCTATTTATATGCTAAAAAGTTAACTATTAGTTTCTATGATATACTCCCAAGCTGTGTTCAATAAATTGCAAAAAAATATGAAATGCCACACAATTTCAAATAAATTTAGAGCTATGTAGTATTTAAAGGGGATACAAATTTAGTAGAACTCATTATATATATGCAATCTTGTATACGGCTTTATCAATACGACTGGAGCAAATGCCACATGATGTCAGCCTTGCTTTCAAATAAGTATATCACGTTACCATTTCAAGTGGAGATTTATTTAAGTTTAAATCGTCATTATCTCATAATGAGTGACGACATACAAGAAACTTTACGAATTTTGCACTGTCGAGGAGAAAATCGTGAAGATAAATATAATATATTAAGTTGATATACCTGTGCAGTCATTGTTACTATTGAAATTTTGATGACTATTTTTTATTCTGCACGCTGATTTAATCTTATCTATAAGCCAACCTCAATACGCTACGTTTCAGTATTGCTGGACCTCATCAGCTATTGATCAAATACCTACGTTTCACATTTTGGTTTTTTTAATGTTGGCTGACGGTCACTCAACTCGTTTGCTTTATTAGCATTTAGATTTACATGTAAATCTTACATTTTCTGTAAAGTGTACGACGAAATTTTTTATTAAATTTAAATGCTAATAAAGCAGACGAGTCGAGTGATCAAAAGTCGAGTCAGCCAACATCAAAAATAACGAAACGTGAAACTTAGGTATTGGATAAGTAGCTGATGAGGTCCATCAATATTGAAATGTAGCGTACTGATGTTGGCGTATAGATAGGATTAAAGTAGCGTGAAAAATAAAAATGGTCATTAAAATTTTAATAATAAATAAACAAATATTTATTATATTATTAATATTTATCAATGCATGATATAAATTTAAATATTATATTTTACTTATTTTATATGGTTCATTATTAAAATACATTTTATTTATTGCTTATAAAGCAACGTGCCGCTTAAAATGGCTGTGCATGTATTAAACATGTCATTTTTGTTAGCAAACTGATAACGTTTACATTCAATCTACTATTTTGATTGTTAAAAATGGTGATGAGATTATTCACAAAAGTGGAAATATTAAAAAAATAAAGTTACGTAATTGGTTCGGAAATTACGATATTAAATGCAAACATGATAAGTTTGATTGAAAAAATGACGAAATTGAACGCACATGTAGTGAAGTTAATTGTGAAAGTGATTAAATTAAATGTGAAAGTAGCAATATCGAATCCATAAGTGACGAAAATATTGAAGGTAAGAAACAAACAAAATTGCTGATTTAATGTAAATAAGAATCTGAATAGAAACAAACTGAAATTAGTCAGATATAATCATTTATAGCGTTCTTAGTCGTTATTAGTTGATAGCTGCTGTCTTATAAAAAAAATAATGTATTTAAGGCATACAATTATTAAACATTTGGTGGCAGCTTAAAGAGGTCTGGTTTTAATTGTTTCGTAATGTATAGAAATTTATTCATGTGGATTAACGATTGTTTAGTGTTAGCTACAAATGTTGTCAACGACATAATTTCATTTATTCATAAATTTAAAATCACATTCTTGTATTCGTAAGTACCATTAAGTAATTATTTGTATTTAATTATTTTGTGCAAGTTATTTTGTATCAAAATATAATATCATTACAGCGTTTAAAAATTAATATAAAACATTATATATAATTATAACATTATAACTCAGATTAACTAACTAAATCTACGTATTTTATACTATTTATAAATTGAAAATATTGTTAAAAATAAGCAATTAAATAAAAAATTATATAAGATATTATGTAATAGATATTTATAAATTTAAAATTTAAAAAAGTCGTTTTTTATGAATTGACAAATAAATAACAGACTATTTTAAGAATAATGATTATACGTCATAAGGAGGAACCTTTATGCTATAAGGTTTCGGTTCCTATTCCTTGACCCCACATAGCAGCGAGCCAACATTATAACATTATATTATATAATAATATTATTATATCTATATAAATCACAGAACTAATCTCCACTCGATACCTGTTTATATCCTTCAATAACTACGTAATTAAAAATTTAAAAAGCTAATAGTCATAAATTATTTACTAAATAATTTAAGTTACCGATTTCTTCCTCTCAAATCCTAAAATGTCATTGGTATTTAAACTAGTTTACAATAAATAATAAACTAGTAATTGAAATAAAAATAAAAATTAGTCAGTGTTAAGACCTTGCGTTACTTTCTTAATAATGATAGCGTGACAAGTGTTGATTCCCGCAAGTTTCCTACTTGGTGAGCCATCAGTTAACAATACTTCATTTATAATGACTTTTTGAGCCACCTCTTAATTATGATTTTGGTACTTTTCATGTTAAAAATTATGTAATAATGTTAATAATGCTTGAGTTGCGTGATAGACAAATTTGTGTTGATATAATTCATTACCTAATAATTGTCATGCTTGATCTTCGTGGTATACGCTATAATCTGACCAATGGTGTTAGTTTTAACGGTATTACATTAAAAACGTATACACTGTCATTTTAGCTTATTTCAATGGTAACAAAATTGTGATACCCAATATAGTTATTAGCATTTGGCTAAAGGTCATTTATACAATAAACACTGTCGCCCTTATTTAGCAGTTAGTTGTTTAACTTCTTCGATAATATGTATTAACCAATGACGGTTTGAAAAGCTGTGAATCTACTTAAATTCGATTTTTTCTTTAATGCCAATATAGACCAATAACACTTTATTTTTCAAGTACGATACTAAACTTATGCTCATAAGTACCTGCACCGATATACAAAGTATACAAGAAAAATCGTAGAAAATCTGGTGGATAAAGCGTATTTAATGTATCACTTTTATATTGTATAAATATACAATATATATTTATATTGTATTTTGTATAACTTTTGGTGAATATAGTAAGTGATATTGTAAACATTAGATTACATATGTCTACAGAAGTCAGTTTTACCGCAACCGTTATCTTCAGTCTGATACGACATTTTCACAGAAAAAATACAGTACAAATATTTTCACATTAGGAGGCGAAGAAACATGAATTATTTAATTTTAAATATCAATATTTAATTACGCTAGTATACGTTATTATCTAGGATTACTTATAATTTTTGACGTTAATGATGTGCCTTAGCATAGGAGTAATAGGGGTCGAAGATTAAATAAATCCTGTTTATCCTTTCGAGTAGAATATAGATCAGAAGAATATAAACAAATATTTTACTTTTAAATGTCAAAACGTTAGATGAAATATACAATGCTTGCTGAAAACTGCTATACTACTGATAATGAAGATGAATGTGATAAATATTTGTTGTTTACTTATTAAAATCATCACGCTCGGTAACTTTTAATATGTGCATATTTAAATATTTAATAATACCGTGAACATATTTGCAAAAAATTTTGATTAGAGTACTTGAATACAGATCAAGTACTCCCATTTTTGAATAGTTTCTCCTGATGACCTCTTATCATTATTGTGATACAACGATTTAAAATTTATATAAGTCATATAAAATAGTAAATAACAATTATAATTATTTATTATCTAATTATTAAAATTTTATTTATTGATTTTATTTATTTATTTATTTATTTTATTTATTTATTTATTTATTTATTTATTTATTATTTATTATTTTTTTTATTGTACTTCAATTTTTGAATAACTTAATTCTATCTAATATACTTTTATCTATTTGTGATTGTCCAAAAACCAATGTACATCGGAACAAATATAAGATTTTTATTCAAAATAATTTGTAATATTAAGAAGACATTATTCATTTATACACTACACATAGACTAAGAATACAATATTTATTATGATCATCATGGGACCTCAAAATTCGTGATACTATATTTCGATAATAATATTGTAATGTATTTCAAAGAATAATATATTTAAAAATACAAAATACAAACAGTTATACTGTGTGAAAGGAACTTTACAGTACTTTTTAAATTTATATCGCCCTGATAAAATGTAATATCCATTAATACAAAGCGAAATAGAAAAACATACGTAAGGTAGTAAACATTATTTTGGTAATTATTTAAATGAATATTATAATGAATGTAAAATAAAATATTTGCTTTAGTACGGCTGATAAAACAAATACTCACACAGTTGATTTTTGAAATTGCCATAACAAATCACTGTTATTCTGCACTAACAATTTTGCATTCAAATACTAAAATTTGCAATATACAAATTATCGTGAATTAGTGGAAAGCTTTGATTCCAAAAAGCACATAAAGTCAAAATCAGTTAAAGCTGATTTCTGAGATAAAATCAGATTTACTTCATTTAATTTCCGGCAATTATTATAGTCTTCAAAGAAATTTGAACAACGAATATACTAATTCTATTCATGTTCTGGTGTCTATATATAACAACTGGAACAGATTAGTAGATAAAATGCAGTTGTTGGTGCAATTTTGTAATTTAACACATACCCGATAAATTTCAATGTGAAATGATAACAATCTGGATACTCATATTAAAAAAAATGAAAATGGTGCAAATTTTTCAAATAAATTTTACATAATTTTCACATAATATATAAATTATCAATTAAAATGACATCTTTATTTAATTACTTATAATAGATGAATATGAATGTCACAAATTACTGAAAAAAATAATTTAACAAAAATCGTATATCTGAACATTTAAAATAAGAATAAGGTTAAATTTAAAGTTCCATTGAACAATCTGATTTTAAGCTAATACGCAGAAGATGAAATCACAATGAGTAACTAAAATCTCGTCTTAGAGCAATTCATGTTTCTTACCGATATGAGCTTACTCTAGAGATTTACATATCACTAGAAATTTTTGCAATAAAATTGTTTCAAAATAGTTAGATGACCATATGAATAAATATTTAACGATAAAATCACAAATAATATAAATAAATTACCAATAATATTATTTATTGTGCAAAAATAAAATATTGTTGCTTCTTCAAACAAACTGCAAACTTTACGTTATTGAAATTAAGCATATCTGATGCAGTTGTGATTAGTATTTTAAGGCTTTTCTCTGTATATTGACATTTAATGATATACGCAGACTTCTATAATCTAACGATATATAAAGTCAATATTGTGTCAACTTACAGTTCAAATTCACATGTTTGATTATAAAACTATCGTTTCAAATAGAAAATACTAATCATTTTCTACAATGAAGAATAATAAGAATAAAATAGATTATCGATGATGTGAATACGCGAAGTTTAGTTGTTACTTTATTTCACATACGAATAGAATATAAGTAAGAAGTTTACACTCAAAAGTGACGGTATTGCTAAAACAGTGACTACTTACCATTTATCCGAAAAGACGTGATCATTCAATTCACAAGCATAATAAATATGGAGTATTATTAGATAAATATAATAGATAGTGAGATTTTACGAATTAAGCGAATATTTAGTAATGCCTGCCCTTTAAAAAAACTCATCTTGACGAATCATATAGAAACATATATCTAACTGAGATATTGAAAATAAGAAATATTCTAATATTCTAATATTCAAATATTCTAATATAAAATATTAAAATTTCTAATAAATTCAGCATATGTATTTTTTATGTATAATTATGTTGTCTAATTAAACCAATAAGGAAGACAAGACAGTTAGTTTACTTAATTTTAAAATAAACCAGCACAGTCAAATAATTGAAATTGACAAATTGCAAATAATTTTAATTTATTATTCAAGCTAACTTTTACCTAAAGTAAGTGATATTTTGAACAACATTGATTTATTAAATTGGAGGACACTAAAGATAACTATAATTTAAATAGCTTAAATTAATATTTAATTCTTTACTTAATAAATTAAGAATATAATTTGCTATACTTTAAAAATCAGTTTTCCAGAGTTACATTTTAGACAATTAAAACTCGATAGAATTAGAAAAAATCTAACTTACAACTTAAGTTTTATACTGTAAATATATTTTAGTTAGTTTTGGCAAGCTGTTGAAAATCTTGAGATAGACGAAATAAAATCGTATTTTGGAATGTTGCAGTGAATAGTTAGCATTGTAGCTTTATAGAACATGATGAAACTAACTTTTATCATTATTGTTTGTTAGTGCCATTTATCTCGAATATAAATAATGGGCTATTAGCACTTTTCAATATTAGCAGATTGATATGATCTATTTGTTATTTGACACATGATATTTATATGTTTAACAGACGTCATTTGATATTTAACAATTAGACCCGAGCTTTCTCAAAATATGTTAGCGTTTTTGTTGCTTCTAATTTTCAACTGTTTATATCAAAAAATTTAATCGTAATAACATCACTGATAATTCAACGTGTGAAATATACACATGTCGATTAGTTATATCCCTGAGTATTTTATAAGAATGATGACCATAAATTGCGACATTTCGACCTTAAATATAAAACAGATACGGAAATTCTGTTATACTTAATTTATAGATTGATCAATATCTTAATAGAAAATTTTTGATAAATCCGTATATAAGAATCATGCATTCTTGACACTATGATCTCATAATATATAATTTAATACCCTTCTTTTGATCACTCACTACATTTTTTGCAGTGAAAGCATATTTTTTGTTATTAATGTATAACTTTACATTTGAAAAATACTTATAATAATAAGGAATATCTTAAATAAGAAAGCACACAGTTAAATACAATAAGACATGATTCAACATAGCTCAATCAAACGATAATCTACCACAAAAAAATATCAGAATCGCCAACCTTTTTTCTTCTACGTCCTCAAATCCAGGGAGATCTGAGCCCCCGAACCAATCCAACACGCCGCCTTTCGACTGAACCACCCGGGGTCTTTCACCCCCTCCCCCCCCAAAGAATCCAATCGGCGCGGACTATGCTGGGTAAACGAGAGACAAGGAGCTTAAGACAAAAACTACTTGCTTTGTGTATTTTATAATATGAAGCATTGATCACTTACTACATTTTTTGATCACTCACTACATTTTTTTGTAGTGAAAGCATATTTTTTGTTATTAATGTATAACTTTACATTTGAAAAATATTTGTTTTATATTATTATTTGTTTTATTTTATTATTTAAATATGAAAGACATATCAAGCATTTTAAATTTAATAGCAAATTAACTTTCATTATATTGAATAAAACTACAAATATCCCATTTTTATAGTGATCTTCATTTAAAAGTTATATAATTAAACTCTCGATAAAATTAATGACTATGATCCATTATTTGAATATGAATTTACAATATATATGATCAGTAAACTGGTAAATGACATAATACATTAGACATTTCGATTTATTCATTCATCAATTGTATACATTAACCTTCAAACTTTTTACGTCTAGTATATTCTGTCTTTTACTAGTTTAGTAATCATATATAACAGATAAGCAAGGACATATCTGTTATATATATCCTTAACTCCTTGCGCCCACTTCTGGGCATCTCCAATATTGTTCAAGATGTAATCGTCAAGATGTAAATGCTGCCCACAAATGAAAAAATGTTCGAAAGAATATTAAGAATTATAAAAAAACATGAGTATGATTGCACCACAGCTGGTTTAATTTACCTTGGCAAATGTAGAGAATGTATATGGCATATGTAGGAAAAACAAACAGAGGTGATAATGTAGTGAATAGTACATAGTATTGTAGACACATTCAAATATCAGGTAATTTACAAAGAAAGAAATGAAAAGGGAAGGACAAGAAAAGGAGATGCAGATTATAGGAAAACTTAAAATTGATCAATTTCCTGGCCTAAACATCATACATACAGGTGGAAAGACGTAACATGATACGCGTTTGAAATGACAATTTTGTTTCATTTAATGTATTTTTCTTTTCTAGACGTTATATATAGTTGCTAGGTTACCTTATGTGACCTAGCAACTATTCTATATATATAAACAATTTATATAAATGTCGTATTTCGTAATAAATCCTGGACCGTTGTTTACTCAGCAAGTTTGTGCACCTCCATTAAACATGCCTTATCCGTTAATGATTCAACGAGTGCAGAGACAATTCAGCAACAACATCTGCCTAGTGTTTAAGGATGGTTCGCATGATTTTGCGAACATGCAACTTATCTGCAAATAAGTTGCGTGATTTTCTATTTAAAAATGTGTATTGAAAAGGTAACCAATGCTAGTATAAGTTTTAGCGTAAATTAAAAGGTTAATTTGTTCGTATATTCACTACTAATTTCTAAGAGCACAAGGATGTATTTCAATAACATGCAGAAAAGTATATAGCACTTAAAATCCTTAGTTAATGGTAGTCGTTGATGACTTGTGTTAAATTAAGAATATAATTTGATTCAAATTATTTTAAAATTTACAAATATTGAACTTATCCGAAATATTATGTTCGATCATTATTTGTTCGAAAAACTCTTAGTATCGAACTACAATGAAGTAGATCACATTTGTCCGTGATTGTATATCCGATTATTTTTTTAGATATAGCTTTATTGCATTTATACGAAATTTATTTGTGGTCTATTTTAATATATAAATTATCGAATTGCTTACTTTCTAAATATTAGATGTAGTAAGCATTTTCTCTGTGATAATTCTGGATTGGAAAATAATAATTTTTACGTTATAAATCTTCTACTCGAAAATATCAAATCATTTTTTATTTTTCATTAATAATTCCATCTTTATGAATTGTTTGATTATCTTTATAAATTAATTGTTTGATTCGATGATAGCTAATTAAAATAAATTTTTACTAGAAGGCAAATTCGTTTAAAATTTGTATTTTAATACTATATCATTATTTTATTCTTTAAAAATATCCAAATAATGTACATTGTAACAGGTTGTTGACACTAATTAATTATTTACATCCAGCAATTATAAAAGGATAAATAGTAATTGTTAATGTTTAAATTGATAAAATAATCTTAATCTAAACACCTTTACAAAAAATAGTATTACGTATAAACGCTTCCTATTCCATTATTCTGATGATAAAAACACATTCACAGCAAAACAGTCAAATTAATATCGTAACAATATAGTAGAAATAAAGCGGAAAGAATTTACAAAAGAAATTACAAATTTCATTATTTTAATATATATATAATGATCCTTATTAAAACAGCTTACATCTAAATGTATAAATAAATTTTGTAAAAATTAAAACAAATATTACCAAAAAAATTAAGCAAATACGCAATTACGGAGAAAAGTGGTATATTTCAATATTACGATTTATATGTTAATTTATAGGAACAATGGAAAATCAAAGACCGAAGGATTATTTAATATTTCAATGGCAACTGCCATCATCAGGTAAATATTTTTTACAGCTTTTACAGCATTTTACAGTTTTAAAAACTCTAAAAAAATTATTTTCCAGATGATGACAGTTGCCATTGAAATATTGAATAATCCTTTGGTCTTTGATTTTTCTTTGTTCCTTTAAATTAACATATACTAAATTCGAGGAAACGGATGACTTAAATATCTTCAATTACAATTAAATTGCGTTATATATTATAACACATTGACATATGAGGATAGAAATTTTATATGATAAAATATAGTTAATTTATAAATGAATGCAATAGAATATATTATTAAGATAAAGATGAAAAAGAATAGATTTGTATAGGAAAAGTGCTTTCTATTATTGCGATTATAGTTTCACGAGTCAAGCTGAAACAAATCGCGCTATATTAAAACATGGTTTTTTAATATAAATATTAATTAATATAAATGAACTGTTCCCTTTAAAATACAATGACGGTTTTTTAAGGAAGTAAACATATAAAAATGATTTTTTACAAATTTTCAAAAGCTCCTGTTTTCATCATCATTTACATAATATAAATACAATGACGATGAGTATAAATGCAATATAAATACCAAATACATTAATTTTTTAATGTACCGGAGATTATGAAAACAGGAGCTTTCCAAAATTTGTAAAACAAATCATGTTTTCACTCTCTCCAAATAACTGTCATAACTATCTATATATTTATAAATTTACAAACACAAATACATATAAATTTAAATATCTTTTATAATTATTTATAAAATATTTGGGAAATGCTTTTATTATTCATAATTTCTAGTGTATGGAAAAAACGAACTGCTAATAACCAATACCACACAGATTTCTTAATTTGTATATTTGGGTGCATTTTGAATTTGTATATTTGGGTACATATATTAGGGTACACTTAAAATATGCACATTCGGTGTAATTTATGATATCGGGAAAATTTATCAGGTTCTAATTTGTAAGATATATTCTTATATGTGGCATTTTGATCTGTAAGCGTTTTGCATCTTTCAATTCAAGATATTGCAAATGATTTCAGACAGCTTTCCACAGAAATATTAGTGTATTTGATTGAATTACAAAGTCCTAATTGTGATTCACTTGAGCAATATGGGTTCCATATAAATTTTAAGGCATTGATGGAAATCTTGACAAGGATGATAATCTTAAATTGTGTTTTGAAATCTGGATTTAACTTAATGGGATCCGTGAGAATATTCATTAGATGATAATATTTTTATCTATTACGATGCTAATATTTAAGTTCTATTTTAATGTATATTAAAATATGATAACAATAAAATGTGCATGTATAATTATAATGCAAATATTAGAAGATCAATAGTTGAACATAAACAAATATAAGTTACGAAAATCCAAAGGTGAAAATGATTAGGAACTATTAACTTAAACACAAAATCAATAATAAAATACACCTTGTAATCAGTGGTATTACATTATGCATTCATGCATAAATTTGTGAGTATAATTCTAGACTATTTGATATCTCGAGATTGTGCGGTACTCGTTGTGAAAACTTTTACCATTAGATCACAACAAATATGCAGAAAAATGTAAAAGTAGAATGCTTCTTTTTCCCTTTAGTTAACCAACATAATGGGATGCAATCCTTACTTGAAACACACTTATGTTGCTTAAGTAGTCCAAATGATATTTTTTAAAATGGCCACAATATCTAGTTTTCTTACTATTAATAATCTCAATAATTGTGAAATTTCAAATTCGATTATATTCGAATATAATCATTTTTAATTAATTGATTATGTAAACACATAATTGATGATGTAAAACAATAATTAATGATATAAACAAATAATTGATAATGTAAACATATGATTGAAAATAAAACATAATATTGATTGTGTAAAAAATTAGTAATATAAATAAATAATTGATAATGTAAATACATAATTGATAATGTAAACAAATTTGTGATATAAACAAATAATTAATAATGTAAACAAATTTATGATACAAACAAATAATTAATAGTGTAAACAAATTTATGATCTAAACAAATCATTGAAAATGCAAGCAAATATTTGAAATGTAAACAAATAATTGATAATGTAAACAAATAATTGATAATGTAAACAAATAATTGATATTGTAAACAAAAAATTGATAATGTAACCAAAAACTTAAAGTGTAAACAATAATTGGTAATATAAACAAATAATTGATAATGTAAACACATAATTGAACATCTAAACAAAAAATTAAATATCAACACATGATTGATAATGTAAACAAATAATTGCTAATGTAAAAACATAACTATTTACGACTTTAATTTAACATATATATATATGACTTTACTATTATTTTTGCTTATTTTCAAACAAGTTTAATGAATTATTAATTTTTAAAAAAGGAATAAGTTTGCATCCCAAGATGTTTACACTTTAAAATGTAAACTGGTTCACGTGATCACGTTTAAGAGACCAGGTAATGGCCAATAGCCAGGCCGCGTAACGCGTGGAGTGAAGGTGGTAGATTTTTATAGATCTTGTTTCAGCCTGCAACCGCCTTAAGCAGGGCAGCCCCTGTCAGATGCTGCTGGATGGCCCGTTGTAAGTTTAGTCTGAGTCAACTAAACTAGGTGGCGACACCGAAAAAGCAACGTTAAAAATTATGACTTAAAAGTTACATACTCTCAACCAGATTGGAAAACTACGTAAGTATTAAATGATTTTAATTTTAGATCTTCTAAATGTAACAGAAAATATTGTATAGTTTGTGATGTTATAAATAATAATTTTATTGTAAGTAATACGACAAACAAATGTTTTTCATTAAATATTAATAATAATTGTAACTGCAATACCACAGGTGTAGTGTGTCTAATACGATGTACATGTAGATTGCAATATATAGGAAAAACATATCAAATGTTAATAACTAGGTTTAGGCAACACATATATAATATACAGCATAATATTCAAACTATATTTCATAAACATATGATATTAATAGGACATAATATTAAAAACTGTAAATTATTTATTTTAGAGCATATTGTCGAAGAAAACATATCAATATTAAATCAAAAACTGTTAGAAAAAGAAGATTTTTGGAATAAAACGCTTAATTCCATGTACTCATTAGGATTGAATGACGTGGTACAAGGAATTGGCAGAAGTAGTATAATGCATAATAAACAACTATATTATAATAATCCGGTTAAACGCAAACCAAGAAGTCATGGTGATAATATGAATAAGAAAAATAGAGTTAACATATAAAAAAATTATGTATATAAATGAACAATTAGAAATATTAAAACAACTTTTAAGAGATAATAAGCTGAAAGATCTTTATGTAAATATAATAAGTTTTTCTAAAGATATCATATGTTCAATAAATCAAAAATTAATTTACGACCATGATATGCTAAGTTGTACAATAGACAGTTATTGTAATACAAAATACTATAATCGTACAATAAATGTTAATAATAACAATAGAAAATACACATTAACCATAAACTTCATTAATAAATGTATAGATAACATAAATATAGCCGGACTTTTAAATAATTCTAAAAGTAAAGAAATAATATGGTCAGATTTAAGTAAATATATTCCTAAAATAAGGTATAAACTCCTACCACCATTAGGACAAAAAATTTGTAATTATAATAAAGAATTAAAATCAATATGTAACGATAATATTAGAAACATAATGGAAACAGAATGCTATTGTAAAAGTCTTAGTTTTGATATAAATAAATGAACATATATGTACCCATAATCTAGAATTAATTGAAAATTGTGAATTAAGAAAGCTGATATCAAAAGTGTATAAATATAGATTAAATAATAACAACGACAAAAATAAAATTTACAATTCGTTATATAATAACTTAAATGCTTACTTTAGTAAGCTGATTAATAGTGAAAGCTCGAATATATCTAAGATAAACATTTGGAAAGATTATATATTTGATAAAATTAAAAATAAAATGAAAATAACAAACAATTACAAAAGGAAAGATAAAATTAATAAAGATATGTATAAAGAACTTACTAAATTAAAGGATAACTATATAATAACAACTATTGATAACGCTAGTAATAACTTTGTCTTCATATGCAAAAAGTCATATTGATTATTAGTCATATTAATTTTTATGATTTAAATGTAAATCCAACATATAAACGTAGTGAGTTAAGTTTAGAAACAATTATTACAAGTCACTGTTCTTTAATGGATAAAAAGGGTATAAACATTGAATTAGATAATTAAACTATACCTATATTATATTGGAAGCCAAAATTACATAAAAATACAATAAAACCTAAGTTTATATGTAGTGCGTTTAAATGTACATTAAAACAACTTAAAGCACACTTCAAAAAATATTGTAAGGTAACGAAATTAATACTGGTATAAAACACTATTTCAGTATTAATTCTACAAAAGAAATTTTAGAACAGACAAAAGAAATAAATTTTTAAAATATAAATACATACGATTTTAGTACGCTTTATACAAATCTAGATTTAGTAGATATTAAAGAAGCGTTAGTAAAATTAATTAATCTTATTTTCGGAAATAGATATACATAGATATGTTATAATAATTATAACGCCTATCTAACAAAAATTAAACCATCAAGTAAATATAAATATATGGATAAAATTGAATTAATAGAATCCTTAAATATTTTGATAAATCAAAATTATTTAAAAGTAGGGACATCTATATTTAAACAAGTAAAATGTGTTCCAATGGGTGGTAATAGTAGCACAATTTTAGCTGACTTGTTTTTAAGCTTTATAGAATATGAATTTGTTCATAACTATGTAAAAACTAAATCTAAACAATATAAATATATGAAATATATGTTTCGATACATTGTTGATATATGTGTATTTAATTCTAATAATTTTTATTCAATTAGTGAGCACATTTATCCAGAAAGCCTTATTCTTAACAAAACCAATATTAATGATAAAGAAGGTGTATATCTAGATATGAACATTAAATTAACATTAACTAAAACTACTATTAATTTATATCGTAAAGATGACATATTTAAATTTACAAGAAACATATTTTTGCATGAGCATTCATGCATACCATATAATATAAAATATAATACATTAAATAATGAAATTTTAAGAATTGCAACAATATGTAATGATATTGGCTTTCTTAAAAATCATTTAAATAATTTAATAGATACATATTTTAAACTAGGTTACTATAAAAATAACATCAAGCAGAAAATAGTAAAATATATAAATCAACACAATAATATAAAGAATAAATTTAAACTCTTAAGTGGCAAATTTTTATGGATGGATAATAAATAATATACTTTGTATAAGAATAAGATACTAGATAGTTATTTCAGAGGAAATACATCATTAGCATGTATTTGGCCCCGCTGCTATGTTGGGTAGAGGAGTTAGGGGCCGAAACCTGATAGCATAGCAGTTCCTCCTGATGACCTCTAATTCTTATTCTGATACAACGTCTGTTATTTATTAGTCAATTCATAAAAATGACGTTTATTTTAAATTTCAATTTTTTATTTTAACTTGATTTAAATTATAAATATCTAAAAACAATTATTAATTTTATTATTTAATTATTAAATTTTGATTTAGCATTATTATATTTTGTTTATTTTATAATTATATGCAATTCATAGACTCAGTTAGCTGATTTAATTATTGATTTTGTAAACAAATAATTAATAATGTAAGCAATGTATTAAAAATATAATATAAATATCATATTCGATTATATATATGAATTCTTGCACAAAATGTAAAATGTTGCATAAAATCTAACATAAATATTACATGAATAATGATATTTTTTTGACAATCTATAATGATAACTCATTTGTCACAAAGGATTGAACTTTTAGAGTTTGTTATGAATTGATTAGTTTATCTGAAGATAGTGTTTTAAAAGATACTTTTAAAACATAAGCATAATACACGATTTCTACGAAGAAAGTGTGCAATAAATTTACATAAAAAAATAAAATTATAATATTTAGATATTTATATTTTATACTTACGATAATTACTTCAACACAATTTGTAATGATTTACAGTTCGATTTTCTGATCATCAAAAAAATTTATAGAGTTAAAATTTAACCGCTTAGAAATAACTTAAATGCTATGTGCACCTTGAGAACAATCACCCCGCTTTATGATATCATCCAATACTGGATATGATCCACAATGTATATTTCCTATTCATTTATGTAATGCTAATACTTTAATTGTCATACAGAAATTATTTTATAATCGTTAAAGATATAAACATCCTGTTGGTGCAATCACTTATATCTGTATTTTATTTATTAGAGCAAAAACGAATTGACATGCAAATTGCACAATAAGCTCTTGTAATATAATATATGCTGAAACGTAAAAGTATATCACCTTTATTTGCCAATGTTTTGTAAATGGTTATAGCAATAGAAATTCAATCACTATCAAGGTTAAATTTATGAATTAACATGGGAAAAAGTTAAAATGATATGTCTATACATAATAATATCCATATCAAAATATTTTTAATGATATAAAGCAATATCACTGCGTATTATAAGGGAACTTCATCGCATTCTATATAAACATTCTAACAGGGATTTAAAAAAATATTTAATCAACTCGACATTTCACAGCAGCAGATAAAATCCCTGAAATAGTGATTGCAAAAATACATCGCTTCAATTTCGGAAAAGTTTAATTTTGCAAATACTAACGCTCATTCACAATCCTCAATTTAAGAAAACACATTTATCCAACTAGTACAAGGACTAAGAGAACATTTTGAAAGATAAAGCTTCCCAGACAGAGTTTTCACATTTTTCATTCGTTTTATTATTTTCAGATATAAATTGCAGCTTAAAAATATCCGCATTTATTTAAAAATGAATATATTTCTTGTAAGATTTATTTAAATTTAAGAAATCTAAGAAGACTACATATTTGTAGAAAATCAAAGCTATTTACAATATTTTAGCAGTTACTACTACAATTTTAGTATACAAAAGAATTAAAAATATACGAATAATTATAGTTTTATGTGTTTATAAAACATTACAGCTCAAAACAGTGAAAGAAACTAAAATATGGCTGTTCTTGCTTTATGTTTAACAACTTTAAACAAATCGTTTCTCCAAATTATCCAGAGCTTTAGCAAAGATGAGTGCGATCTCTAAATCTGATTTCAGAGATTTTATAATGTTCACCGATGACGCGAAAGTGGTTGAACTATTTCGGTCATTAACGTAACGGAAATATCGAAATCTGGCACAAGGCTGAGGCAATTACGATCAAAAACCTTGAATCATAATCAAAGCAGATTTATAATTCTAAGGAAACAAAATTGCAAAAGAGCTATGGAAACAAAAACGTTTAGAAGAACCAAGTAATTGTTACGTAATACGCTTTTTTTCGGATTGTACTCATCTCTAGTTCACACAAGAAAACAGCAGAATGCTTGCCCAGATGACAAGTGAAAATTTAAACGGAAAAAATTTATCTTAAAGCTATAAGTTCTGTAATGATAAGAACTACCATATAATTTATCCTGTAAGTAACAAACGCGTGTCACAATCTAAGTAAGTAACGAAGGGTTTTATTAAATAATAACAATCTGAAAATGAAAGCTGCGGCATATGGGATAGCAATTAAATGCGATTGCTACGTGATATTTACTAAACGACAACTCATTTATTTGCAAAGCTTTTTAATTGTTTCCACTCCATATACGTTTATCATTAATATCATACCTCCCAGCTACATGTTTTTCGAATTCACAAAATATATCATTTAGTATTATTAATACATAAAATATATCATTTATATATTTTATATATATTTTTTATCAGATCAGATAGCTGATTCTACGTATTTTATGATATGTAAATTAAAAATAATGATAAATAATGAATAATGTTTTAATATTTTATGCAATTTATATTTATATCAAGTTAAAATTTAAAATTCGAATTAAAAATAGTCAATTTTTAAGAATCGAATAATAAATAACAGATCGCATATACATTATTTTCACCGAATCAAAACGACAAATAAATAATTAATAAATTATTTATTTAATAATTATTAATAATTATTTATTATTCATAAATAATTAAAACGATACTAAATATACGAGCCATACATAATATTGTAAATATGCTGTCAATAAAATGAAATTATTTATATGCAATAAACGCGATTTCCGTAGGTTACTATTAAATCATTCAAGAATGTCATTTTGCAAACCGCAGTTATCACGTCTTTGAAAATGTTTTACCAACTTTAAAAATATACCTCTTGAAAGAGAAACGAAGTGCTATAAAATTGAATTTTTCGATGGCTTTTAAGTAATCAATGACAAAGAAGTTTTGCATACTTAGTTGTTATAGTTATCAATTTAAGTGCTCAACTGTATTAGCTATATGCACACAATTTTTTCAGTGTACCCAAAAGAAGACACGTATTTGTACGTCCACATGTTGTATAAAAATGTAACTTGTAGAAACGTAAATGGAATATGTAGATGAAAAACAGACTTATCGGTGAATATACGTCTAAACAACCAACATGATGGCATTTCAAGAGTTGATTTATTGTGAAAGATATAACTATCAGTAACTGCATTGTGAATAATAATCAAACCAAAAAGGGCCACTTTAGTTATATATATGATTATCGTGATAGCAAAATATTTTTAAACTATTAGAATTGGCATAATTAGTAACAATTTTGTTGAATTGAATGATATATTATTCCATATGTGTTATTTAGAATAAAGTTATCCTCATTTCGTTAATATTTGAAATACTAACTTCCTGCAATAAGAAAAAGATTATAACTGTCAGGACTGTTTTTCTTTTTTGAAAATTATGGTCACAACTGCATGTTGGCTTATGATTATGTGTATAATTTATGTAAAAATTTTTCTGTTAGTATCGAAAAAGAACTGTATTAAATAGATGCAATTCAGTATCTATTTAATTTTTTAAATAATAAATTTTTGCGAATTTTGAATTTACAACTGCATATCAACTAATAATCATGAATATCATTTAGGTTAAATGTTTTCTTTTAGTATCGAGAAAGAACGATATTAAATGAATGCAAATTAGTGTATATTTAATTTTGAAATATTAAATTTTTCGAATTTTAAATTTATAAACACGACTGCATGCCGGCTAATCGTCATTTAAATCACTTATGGAAAATAGTTTATGTTAGTATCGAAAAAGAAGGATATTAAATACATGTAATTTAGTGTATATTTAATTTTGAAAAAATAATACAGTTTTGCGAATTTTGAATACATTATATACAACATTATTGCAGTAACTTTGAATTGAAATAAAGACCGAAATATATGCTGAGTATCATGGAAAAGGAAGGTGCTCGGGGTCAATGTTAAATGATCAAAATTGAAATGGCAAGACGCCCCGCATGAGTTAGAAAATTTATTGAATTCTCGATTCCAGTTTGGAATCATCATCAAAAATTCCAAGAACTTAGTATAATCAGGACAACTTATAATCAAGAAAAGTTGTCCTGATTATACTAAGTTCTTACAATTTCTGATGATGATTCCAAACTGGAATCGAAAATTCAATAAATTTTCTAACTCATGCGGGGCGTCTTGCCATTTCAATTTTGATCATATGCAGAGTAAATTATACCTGCTTGCCTTTTCAAATCAAAATGTCGATTAATTGTATTACATTTATTAGATAAAATCTGTTATTGAATTGTTATATGAATTGGTATGTATTATTACCAGTTGATTGAAAACTCGTTGATGTAGTCGACTATTTGTTCGATATAAGTGTAATCGTTTGTTGAATCAAAAATGACTCCGGTGATGTTCAATAGCATCATTATTAAAATAAACAAAAATACACCGTGATAGTTAATACGTAGAATACAGACAAATAAAGCACATATTGGCAACCGGCAGCCTGCGGGCCGGATCCGGTCCACTGATCATTTTCACAAGCATTTTACAATTTGAAACTGATAAATACAGATCTACAAAGTATGTCACTCGATGTAAAAATTGGCCTTGAGTAATATAAATATTAATATTGATGACCTCATTGTTCAAGTTCAAAATAAATATTGCTATTTTAACTCTATATTTTATGAAGCAATGTTTGGTTGATCACGAAATTATTACATTTTATAAATTAGTCCGGCCCTGTAGGTCAAAGCAAGATGAAATCATGGCCTTGAAAGTGCTCAAGCTTGCCCATCTCTGATATAAAGGATAGATATACCAAATATGCAAAATAATTGCATGATTTCAAGCAGCATCAATCATGTATCAGGTATAAAATAAGAACGGATTTATGTGGCTTAAGAATTATTTGGTCAGTGGTGTAATTATATTCACTTGAACCTTCCAGATATGTATTATTAACTATCATAACCCATATGGGTTTGTGATAGATGAATATGGTTCATTGTCTTAGTTATTTTATCGTTCAAAATAAACGATGTGTATTTTTATTTGAACTTTGTAAGTTAACAGTAACTTCGATTTTATGTGCTTTAACAGAGTTATTTAATTTATTTTTAATTTATTTAAAAAAACTAAAGTTTCACGCCGTTTACAACAAGAAATTATTATTATTTTTTAATGCGACTTGACAATTTTACAAAACTACATTACAAAAGTTTAATTAAAACTATGAAAAATCATTTCTAGTAATACCGTTTATATTAGTTATTCCGATGTTATTTGTATTTTAGAGTTTCTACTAATCTACCGGGTAAGTGTTATTTTCGCATCAAATTTATTCGGAACAACAACTAATTCAGACAATAACATCAAGCAACAGTTTTGACTGTTTTACATTCCAAAACAGATCACCAGTATTGAATAATCATTACCTTTTATGATATTACCTGTTTATGCTTTAAATTCATTTACTATAAAAACAGACAGATGTGTTACTTCATCTGTTATAACTATTCCATCACTATCAAAGTTAGTAGTCATTGTAGTGAATAGGCTATCAAAAGTAATTTTGACATTTCCTTATAACAGGGCACAAAGTATTGATAGAAGAGAAATATTGGTATCATAAGAATCAAATAAGAGTTCTCGTTTAATGTCCTTTTTTCAATTCAGTGTTACATTGTTGGTAAAGGACAAATATCAAAATAAAAATATACTTTAGATATCTGTGCTCGAATAAATATTCAATTTATTGCCAAAAGCAACTGCTTATGTTCCCACTTTATGTAGATCAAATAATACAATGATTGGTATTGCATGATGTTCGGTCTTTTGGACAGTATTTTATATGAACGAGCACATTGAATTGAACAATAAATGTGTGTATATTTAAATAGCATACGCTAAATTTAGGAAACGTAACTAATTACATTACTGTAAAATACAAACAAATTAAAATGGATATCTTTGTAGTCGTATATTGTAATTAAGAAATGTATTTGAAATTTTGAAAATAACTTAAAGCATAATAAAAAGTCAAATGGAAATTTTTAAAGTATTATTTTAATATGATAAGTGACAAAACATTTTTGTTATATTATGTTATAATATAATATTATGACATAATATTATAATATTATGTTATATTATAATATTATGTTATATTATATTCAACATTTTTGTTATTTTTGTTGCATCTTTTAAAGCATAAGCCGAATTTATGAATCTTAACTGAATAAAATCTATTATATATAAGCGTCAACGACGGTGAAAGAATAAGGCTTTATATCTCACCCTAAAATAGAATTATAATTCCTGACAGTATTTAGATTAATCTGATTTCATCTTAATACTACGTGAAGGGTATTACGAAAATAAACAACTGCAAAGACATAAAACATCGAAATTGTGTATAAAAATTTGGAAGTGACATTTATCGCTTAAAAAATATTATTGAAATTAAACCAACAGGTGATAATAAATTTAACATTGAAAGATTTGATAAAATGTAATTGGTTGAAAAAGTTATTTAGATCAAAATGTAATTAAAAAATTAATAAAAATGTAAGTACTGATTATTAATTTCAAAATTAATTATTAAATTGCATTTAAAAATAAAATTTTAATTACTTCAAAATGTAATTTGTTTTAATACAATTTTAATAAAATACACAACTGCTTGAAAACAATAAATGCATTTGATGTAATATGCACAATATATTAGAGAAACGGGCAGGGATTTAAGAGGTAAGCTATCTAATCGGCGCGTAAACATCAAGGCGAAAAGAGCTAATCATGCAGCTGTCAAGTACAGTTTGAGTCACGGTACGTCATACACATTTAAATTTCAAATTATGAAGGTACAATCATATATACGAAAAAGGAAACGAAAATAGATAATGATGGAGCTCTCAAGCACAGTTTGAGTCACAGTACCTCAGACACATTTAAATTTCAAATTATGGACGTACAATCAGATATATAAAAAAGGAAACGAAAAGAGATAATGATAGAGCTGTCAAGCACAGTTTGATACACGGTGCGTCAGGTACATTTAAATTTCAAATTATGGAGATTTAATTAAAAATTTTTATTAATTAATTTTTTATATTTTATTACATCAAATTTAAAATTAAATGTCAAATTATATATGAAAAAGGAAAACATAAAATAAATCTTATTGAACAGCTATGTGGAAATAAACTGTCGTATATTAAAGAAGACTATTTTTAAATGGAAAGACATCACGTAAATTATTATTTACTTAGGTACATTTATTATTGTGAATTAACAACTACATAATTATAAATTACTCACTATATTGGCAACATATTGAGTATCTATATTGAAGAATGTGTCGATATATTGACCCATTGTCCGTTTATATTTTAGTTATAATTTTGTTAAACTTTTAATGTTATTTTTATTTAGAATATATTGAAGCAGGATCAAAACCACTTTATTTTTATATTTTCCTAGCAGCTACTAGCATCATCAGAAACAAAGAATGCAGTGTTTTTAAAAAATAAATGATTCTTTTAACAAACAAAAGGTTAAATAGAAAATAACAGGGATAACAAAAATTTAAGTCATTTTCGTACTTCATAACTTCCTCCTCTTGAAGTCTTCTCCCATTTCTTATGGCCTCAGATCCAGGGGGATCTGAGCCCCCCCCAACCGATCCAACACGCCGCCTTCCGACTGAACAATTAGGGGTCTTTAACTCCGCCCCGAAGAATCCAATCGGCGCGGACTATGCTGGGTACAATGTTTTAAAACTTATTATTTCAAATTATTCAGCTCTACGCCGGCATTTTATTGTGCGCGTTTGCATTTGTTCTTACAAATGCCAAGCAACATCGGAAGATCAAAGGAACTCTCGAAAATGCAAATTTCTGAAAACACAAATGCTGAACTCAAGGTAAGTGCAGTTTTGCCTTTCAAGTTTGAATCGAGCAAGGAGGGGAGAGCTCTCCACTGTGCCCAAACGGGCGAACGTTATCTGTATTGATTTACTGAAGCCATTAGAAAGGCATAAATTATTTGACACGATTCTGAGAAAATTCTCGGAGCAGTATAAAGGAAGAGTGATCTTTAATTCTATAAAATACTTGAAAACAAGGATCAGAATATACTACTGCTCCTCTGGTTTGGCCAATAAATACTTGGATTTCATTAAAAAGAACCTTACGGATTCAGGCTCGGTCTCGTTTAGACCGATACAAGCAATTTTAAAGAATTCCAACATCCCAACATTTCTTTCTGATGCAGATATTATTGCCCTTAAAAAGTACTTAATTTGTAAGAACATACGTTTCATCACAGGGAAAAATGACCACCATATTCGGGTGGCATTTTGTCAACGTCGGTAGACGAAGATTTATGCCTCACCAAATCAGCATGTAACTCCTTTATGGGGGATAATTTACAATTTTAATTAATTGGCAATGATTTATTGACATACCCCTATTGCAAAAGATGCCATGAATGGGGCATTGAGAACATAGTTGTAGTCTCTCAGTACTTGTGGTGTGGTGTATGTAGGAATCCTGAAGAGCACCCAGGGAGATGCGTCAAGGGTTCACATTGCTAAAATTGTGGGGGGAGAACACTCGGCGTGGTCCCGCAAATGCAGTGTTTTCAAAGCATAGAAGAGGAGACACTGTGTTAATTAAAGAAAACCGGCAAACTTCACGGATGCATGTACGTCGCAAAATAAATCTAACAACAAATTGACCGACGAAGATATCCTTAACTCATTGATGCCAAGCATCAAGCTGCTATGGCTCAGATGGAAGGGATG
Source organism: Pomphorhynchus laevis (assembly GCA_012934845.2). Taxonomy (NCBI): domain Eukaryota; kingdom Metazoa; phylum Acanthocephala; class Palaeacanthocephala; order Echinorhynchida; family Pomphorhynchidae; genus Pomphorhynchus; species Pomphorhynchus laevis. Next base: position 89,027 of record WNNJ02000555.1, read on the forward strand.
ATTCAGGGTCTGGCGTCTAAGTTCAATGAAATTTTGCACCCTACTTCATCCGCAATGACCACTACCCGAAAAGGCACAAAATCGAAGAAGAGTTCTGGTTCTTTACAGAGCTTAGATGCTCTCAAGCTGGCGATAAAAAACCAAGTATGGGATTTGGCGGCCACCTCAAAGGGAGATGAAGACAATGTCCGTGGCCAAGTGACATCATCTGCCATGACCGAAGACGGAAAGGGTTACCTTTCTTCCTCTGGTTCCAACTAGGTAGTGGGCGTCCAACTCCAGTATCACAACGCGATGGGAAGTATTCAAGGGTTTTTTTCACTGAATATTTTTCAGTGGAATTCGGAAGGTGCTTCCGCCTTTTGGCTTCCATCTGGTAGAGATGTTGATGTTATAGTCTCTCAGGATACGGGTCTATCTGTCTCACCCAGTATATTAATCGATTTATCCCAAAGCTCATGACAACGCACTTTACTGTGTACATAACCCCTCCACACTCTTCTTCTCAAGGTTTTCAAACCGCAGTGTAATGCTACTAAAAGTCTTCTCTCTTACTAAACAACTCGTGTCCAACCCTTTTCTTGTTTAGTTATTTGTTAAGAACCATAAACGCATTAGCATAGATAATGTCCACATACCGCAAGGTGAAATTAACAATAACCATGACATCCTGGATTGAATTTTGGGTAGTGGCTACGACATGTTACTCGGTACCTTCAACGACATAATTGATTGTTGGATTAATTTTCAGCAGCCGCAGAGCCAGAAACGACTATCTTATACACAAACCAATAACCCTCACCTTTAATTGATCTACAACAAATTCACTCCTCGACATATTACTGCTAAATGAAATGTGATTGTTAAAATTTATTTGCTCAGAGCAGTCTCGCCGATAGCTGACCACCTCTCATGACCTAATACGCTAGCGACTGGAGAAAGATACTTTGCTTAGATAGATGTTTCACTTTGATCCTATCTAAGTGTCCTTCTTTCAGGCAGTTATCCAACTCTTCCCCCATGATAGGAAATGAGAGTTTGACCTAATTTGATTTAAACCTCTCTTCGCAAGCTACCGGGATTCTTTCGGCTACCTATGGAGGTGGCATTTACAATCACACTCCAACAAAACTCAAGGTCATAGAAAAATGCTACATCTTCCCAAACTCCCTGCTTCCTTCAGGCAGGTTATTTCGAATGAATACTGGAGTTCTAGATATAGGCTCCAGCTGAGTAAGGACATATCGAGCATTGCTCGTTTTAGCCCTCTCAGGCTTCCTTCTGGAAGATATTAAAAGGAGAAGTTTGTTTGCTGGCAGAATAGAACATCAGGTTGGATGGTAGCGTAGGCCTTGATAAAGTTTTGAAGGATACTCTACCTCTACATAATTATGAAGCCACACTTTCTCCCCAGCCTATCCCGCTTTGATGTGACTTAGGACCAGGAATTTAACTGTTACTGATATCATTTAATCTTAGGGCCCACTTATGGGCACTCCAAAATCCATCGCTCAACCCTCTTTTCGAGTGTCAGCTTTTTACATCCGATCAAAGAAGAGAAGTGGCCGTTAAAATGCTTTGAGCCTTACCGTGTGAGGTAGCCACATCAATTGTAGCCGACGTATATTTTCCCTACAAAAAAATCGGTTTCATGTCCTAAAGACCTGCGACCCATTTCGATTCAAAATTCTCTCATATCCATTCAGTAATTGGTGGAGTGCATCAGTTTTGTAAGGATAACAGTCATTAAGTTGCTGTGTCTGTTTTCTTTAACTTTTCTGCTGCATTTGACCACATCTCCATTCCCTTCGTTATCTCCTCTCTAAAGACCCTTGGATGGCCTGCGAGAATTGTTTACAGAGTGGAGATACTGCTGTACACCAAGCGGTTCTACTATGAAGACGACTCTGATGCCCGTCAGTTCTACCCTATTACAGGTGTACCTCAAGGTTCCTTAATCTTATATCTTGCTACTTCTGTTGCTCTCTTCAAGCCATTTAAACGTGATCAAAATCTCGTGGTATATGCTGATCATACCACAGCCCTGTTTTCTGGAGTCAGGTGCAAATATGTAGTCTCGGACATCACCTTTTTATTTTTAAGGTTAATAGACCAGCTTACCCCTTCTAATCTTATTTCGAACTTCGCAAAATCGCAGTTGATTGTCTTTCATGGCGTCCTTGCAACAAAAAAGAAACACTAAGAGACTACTAATATCTGCGATCTCCTCCATTTTGCAGCCTCAACCACTCCCCATCTTCACTAGTCGAGTAAAATATCTGCGGTTGATCATTACGGTGAGCTGATTGGCGAAAGCTGACCTGGATAGACTTAAACGTATCCTGAAGAGAGCTAGGATGGCTCTGATACGGGCCCAGCATCTGTCATTGAATGGGAAGACCCAAGTACGCCTTTGGGTACTTTCGCTATCTCGCGATTAGTCTTCTTCTCTAGAGGACGTGAAGATATCTCTGGACCTTAGGCCATGAAGGTTGATAAGGAGACAGAAGTATATGGTTAAGATATTATGATGTTAAGAATTATATGCAACTTATGAAATTGTTATGATTTTCTTTTTTTTCTTGCGATTTTTGTTTTATTTAACAACATCGTTATTTATTTATATAAAAATACCCGCCATAACTATTATACTTCCTGGATGTGTCTACGGCCTTTGACAACCTAACATTTGACAAAGCAATATAATCATTGAAGACGTCCGTCAAATGTTGGAATCTGTTTGATATCCCCGTATTATAAAATATCTAACGTCGTTCGTGATCGTGAAGATCTCTAATGACAGTAGTACAGTAACTTCACCGATTGCAAAAGAAGAAATATTGATAAAGGCTGAAATAACCTTGTGATTACAAAACGGTGATTTATCGACAAAAACTTGTCGATTTCGAGCAGAAAGAGCTAACATACAAGACAATTGGTATATTTAATTCATTAAGAATAATATATAATAATCAAGCATAACAATTTATCAAAACAATTGCGTAGTACATTCAAAATACATGCAGACAGTGAAATATATTGATTTGAATACTTAAATAGATTTTCGGACTAGGCATTAAATTAACAAGTATCAATAGGCATTTTACATTTTATAAATACTTCCACGGCCTTGGATTCTTCCAGGTGAAGTTTAGAAGTAGATTGTCATCATGAAGGTAGTATAAATGGCTGTAACATATCAATTAAGATTTTTTAAGATATCATTCATCTAGGGTGATACGTCTCTACAGTGGAAATTATATGAAACATTTGATTATCACCGTTCCCAAATTAATCAAAGCAATGCAGGTGATGAAACATAGTAACGCATGTGCAATGTGTGATGATATAATAAATATATAACATTAAACATATATATAATTATTCAAAATTTATTTTTGTAGATAAATACATTTTTAATTTCTAAAGTTATTGCTATATTAATATTGCTGCAGTATTCCAAAAAAAGCATAAATGATTCGATTATTGAAGTTATAAATTATAATATTTACATATTCCGAATTTCCGTTATTTATGTTGTAAAGGCTGCTTCGTAATATATTTTTAATTTTATTAATGATTTGTGAACTTATCAAATATATTATATGAATTTGTATTTATATTATGGATTTAAAAACTTGAAAACAAAATGCAATTATGATGTTAACCATTAAAATTCATATTACCATTTTAAATGTGTATAAATCACGGTTAATCGCCAAATCATCTGCTGTCTATATATGTTTAATGTTCTCCCCGTGATTTTTTGAATCTTTGAACGAATTCGATTTTTCGCAAGAAATATTAACCAACCCGTTATTACTTTTACAGTTTACGTATAATACATTATCACCGTAGCAATAAATAAAGGCACAGCGTGAAACTAAGAATAAATTATATTAAGTTTGTTTAACTTCTATAAAAGAAGCCGATTCATTCCCACAAACACGAATCGCATCATCGTATTGTATTCAGTTTTGTATTTTAGAAAATAAAAGTGTTTTTTTTCAATAACAAAAATAACGAAAATAGATTGACATATTTTTATCCAGTCTGCCTTGGTTTAGTATAATATACAAAACAGTTCTTTGTCTTATCTTTATTATTTTGCATGGTAAAAGGTATGTACAGTAATAGGTGAAGAGTTTGTTTTTGATGAAAGAGATAATACACATCATTAAGATTTATGCATAGGATGAGAATCAGCATCATTCCGAAACTTTACCTTTTTAAAATTACTTAGTCTAAAATAGATTAATATAATATTTGATAATATAATAATTAATTACATGGCGTAATTACAGGATTTTATCCTCGATATGATATTTTGCGATACAAAGCACTTTCGAATCATGTATTTACATGTAGAAGTAATGTGAATGCAGAAATTGATCGAAGAACAATATGACAGTGTATAAATCAGATCAGTAAATTGAGTCTACTTATTGTGTACTATATATAAATTTAAAAATGTAGATGTCATAATATTAGAAATTTAAATAATTCGGGTATTTTGTAAGGTCATCACAAAAAACTGTTATCTTATCAGGTTTCATATTAATATGAAACTGTTATGTTATCATTCTGTGGTTCATGTACCTTGGTATTCATCATTTTGATCTCACAAGAATAACATAACTAAGTATTTACCGCTAATCAGATGCTGATCATATTAGAGTGGTCACACTTATTTAATTTATTTGGCTATCTCAAATGTACTAAATGAATCAATTCAAACACTGATCCAATTTTTGTAGGTAATGAATCACGCACGTCATGTTACACAGATTCGAAGTTCGATGATGGTTCAGCACAGACAATTGTATTTCTTATGTATTAGTTGTTAAAATAATATTGTAGCATTATAATTTATTAAAAATGTAAAGTATTTAAAATGTTTACATTTTAAAATTACTTTAAAATGAAATAAAACGAATGTATAAAAATCTGTGTGGAAGGTGATAATTTGTTGTACTAACATTTATTATAGCTAACCGTAAACGAATATATTTTACTTATATATTTTATGTATAATCGGAAATGTACTTTTACACACTAAATTAAACCATAAATCACCGTCAGGATAACATCGGATTATTTTATTGAAATAAGAATTAATCACAGTATCGTCACTCTATACAAAATTTTGGAAAGAACTGGAAGATTTTATTTATTTATTTTTATTTTATAATTATCTTAAATACTCAGTTAGCTGAATTATTATAATGCACATAGCATAAAGAGTGAAATACTATGCTATGATAAGCACATAGCATAGCATAGTCTACGTATTTTACATTATTTATAAAATAAAAATAATGCTAGATAAAATTTATATAATTAAATAAAAACATAATTAAATAATAATAAATAATTACAAATGACAAATACTAATTCTACAAGACCTAATTCGTCTAAGGGACACATCCCCACAAGTATATTCACAGTTAATATCTTCAAATATAAGCGGTTTAGTCAATAATCAAATGAATAGTCAATCAACTTCATCTAATGTGGATTTCTTTCAATCACCAAGCAATAGACAAAACGCTTATGTAACAACATAATCTCAAAATTTACAAAGTTCAAATCAAGATCATACTGCTTGTACAAATGCAGACAGTGGGATTCCATAACCGTGATACAAATCTTAAAGCGCTTGTTGTATCTATGGGGGACGCAAATATGGCTGTAGAACGTATTGAAGACTCTTGACTTTTATTGTAATGATTCAGTTTTTATGTAATGATAAATAATTATTATATAATATTTGTATAATTTATATCTTATTTTATTAAAATGAGAATTGATCACCGTTTTGCCACTATACAGTGTTTAGGAAAAAACTGAAAAATTTTCTACAAAAAAGGTTTGACTACCGACAATATAATGTAAATAGTATAGAGAGTAGCAAATTAATTATATTAATTATCCATGTAAACCTTTGAAAATACAATGATACTTTATTTGAGAATATAAATGAGTAAAATAGGTAAATGATGTTACAATTATTTCGGAAGTCATCATTTATCAAAATTAGTTAATTATTATACTAAGTAAGTAAGGGTTTTATTAATAACTATATAACTGATAAAAAAACTTAAGAAACAAAAACATGCAAAAGAAAACTTTAAATAGAAGCTGTTCACGACGTGTATTTTGAAATCTTCAACTTATATTCACGGCCTCAGGTCCAGAGGGATCTGAGCCCCTCGGCCACACCAGCGCGCCGCCCTCTGACTGAACCATTCGGGGTCTCTCACACACCTAAGGGTCCAGTCAAGGCGGACTATGGTTGGTAATCTCGAGATGAGGAGCTTGAGAAACCTTAGTCTTTGTTCTGGGGGACGTCCTCGTGAGAAGAAGACTAATCCCGAGATAGCCCAAGTACCCCAGAGGCGCACTTGGGTTATCCCATTCAATGACAGATGCTGGGCCCGTTTCAGAGCCCACCTAGCTTTCTTCAGGATACGTTTAAGTCTATCCAGGTCAGCTTTCGCCGACCAATTCACCGTAACGGTGAACCCCAGATATTTTACTCGACTCGTGAAGATGGGGAGTGGTTGATGCTGCAAAATGGAGGAGAGTGCAGAGAGTGCTAGTCTCTTAAGTTTCTTTTTGGTGGCAGGAACGCCATTAAAGACTACCACCTGTGATTTAGAGGAGTTTAAAATAAGATTGGATGGGGGCAACTGATCTTTTAATCTTAAAAAGAAACGGCTGATGTCAGAGATTACATCTTTGCACCTGCGTCCAGAGAACAAGGCTGTGGTATCATCAGCATATACCACTAGATGTTGATCACGTTTAAAATTCTTGAATAATACAATGGATGCAGCAAGATATAAGATAGGAGAAAGTGGGGATCCTTGAGGTACACCTGTAATAGGGTAGAACTGACGCGCATCAGGGTCGTCTTCATAGTAGAACCGCTTGGTGTACAACAATATCTCCACCCTGTTAACAATTCTCGCAGGCAACCCAAGGGACCTGAGAGAGGAGATAACGAAGGGAATGGAGATCCGGTCAAATGCAGCTGAAAAATCAAGAAAAACAGCCACAGCAAGCTGATGACTATTATCCTGACAAAACTGATGCACTTCACCAATTGCTGAATGGACCGAGCGCCCTTTGACAAACCCATGAAAACTCGGTGGGATCAAATTACGCCTACATAAATGAACGCGGATTCTACGCGCAAGCGCTTTTTCGTAGATGGAAATGAGCGAGTTTTGAATCGAGATGGGCCGCAGATCTTTGGGACAAGTGATTAATCTCTTTTTAGGTAAAAAAACTCCACGGCTGATGTTGATGTCCGCTATGTCAGACGGGAAGGCTAGTAGCATTGTGATGGCGACCTCCTTTCTCTGACTGTATGTCAAAAGCTGACAGACACGAGTGGTGAGTGGTGAGTGGCGCGTGGGATTTGGAGGTGCACAAGAGTGGTCCCCAGGAGTTAAGGATATCTGTAACAGACAAGTCCCTACTCCTGAAGTCACACCAAGGCGGGATTGGTTGGGGAGAATGAGTGGCTCCATAATTATGTAAGGAAAGTGACTCCTCTAAAACTTTGTCAAGGCCTATGCTACAAATCCAAACCAAGGCTCTATCCTTCCAGCAGACAATCTTCTCCTTCTTGAATATCTTCCAGAAGGAAGCCTGAGAAGGGTTTAGGTAAGCAATGCTTGCCCTATCCCTGCTCAGCTGGAGCCTATATCTAGAGCTCCAATATTCATTCGAGAGGATCTGTCTGGCGGAAACAGAGAGATTGGGAAGGTGTAACATTTTAGCTAGGACATTGAGCTTTGTTGGAGTAGGATTGTATATTCGACCTTTATAGGTAGTCGAAAGGATCGCGGTAGCTTGCGATGAGAGGTAGAAATTAAATTCGGTCAAACTCTCAATTCCAATTCTGGGGAAGAGTTGGATAGCTGCCTAAAAGAAGGCCACTCTAATAGGGTCAAAGTGAAACCTTCTTCTAAGCAACGTATCGTCCTCTAGCCTCCAGCGAATTAGGTCATGAGAGGTGGTCTGTTGTTGACGCGACTGCTCGGTGCAAATGGGTTTCAACAACCACATCTTATGTAGCAGTAATATGTCGAGGAGAGAATTTGTTGTAGAGCAATGAAAGGTTGGGGAAGGTGGTTTATGAATAAGATAGTCGATCCTTGCTCTGCGGAGTGCTGCATTAATCCAACGACCAGTTCTGTCGTTGAAGTCACCAAGTAACATGTCATAACCGCTCCCCAATATTTGATCCAGGAGGTCACGGTTTCTTGTGAATTTCTCCTGGCCGAATATAGACATTGGCTATGCTTATACGCTTACCGTTCTTACAAAGTGATATAGCTAAACAAGATAGGGCTGGACAAGAGTAGTTTAATAGGAGGGATGATCTTAATGAGCTTTTTACCAGGGTTAAAAGACCTTGAGATATAGAGGAGTGAGGGGGGTTATGTAAGGAGTAAAGTGGGTGTATATGTGCTTAGGGATAAATCGAGTAATATCCTGGGGGAGACGGATAGACCGCGTCTCCTGAAAGACTATAACATCTGCATCTCTACCAGATAGAAGGCTAAGGGCGGAAGCACCTCCCGAATTCCACTGAAGGATATTCAGTGAAAAAGGTCCTTGATTACTTCCCATTGCGTAAGTGTTACCGAAGTGGGACGCCCTCCACCTAGTCGCAACTAGAGGCGGAAAGGTCACCTTTACCGCTTACCGTCACGACAAATGGAGTCGCTTGCCCACGGGCGATATCTTCATTTCCCTCATTAGCCATAGCCCAGATCGAATCTTTCCGAGCAAGCTTCAGAGCGGCTATGCTCAGCGCTGACCCGTTTCGTTTCTTAGATTTTGGTGGCTTCTTAATATTGTTGGTCTTCCCAGAAGTAGGAGAACGGAAGGATTCCGCTAATTGACCCACCAATTTTTGGACCAATTTTTCAAGTTGAATCATTGATGCCTGATGCTGCATTTCAATAAGTTTAAGAATTTCCGTGTCCGGCATCCTGTCGTATTCTTGTTAGTCGAGACAGCTTCCACGAAGCTAGTCGGTTTTGCTGTCACACCCCTGTGTCTCTTTTGATACGCTTTAAAGATTTTACACTTTTTTGACCATGCGGGGTGCTCACCACCGCAGTTTGCGCAAAATGGCTTACTTTCGCACTTCTCAGGATGTATAGCAGTTGTACCACACACGCCGCACTTATGTGGTAAAGAACATCCAGTGGACCAATGCCCCTACTGATGACAATTGTTGCAGTGAGGGTACGTTAGTGAGTCAGTTTCGATTATTGAAAATCTCAAATTATACCCCATAAAAGGATTGCATGTCGAAATCGATAGTTTTAGAGCTTCATCAACCGGGGCATTGCAGAACGCCACGGGAATGGGGAAGCCTTTAATCCCTTTTATAAAGCGCATGTTAGAGATTTTGTAATCAGTTTCTAGGGCTGATATATCTTCTTCTGAAATGTATGTGGGCATATTATTTATCTTTATTGTTGCCAGGATTGGTTTGGAAGCAATTATGCCTTGTTCCGAATGCTCTTTTTTAAAGTAGTCTACGTACGACATTGCGAGATCAGGAGTGCAGAATGAGATTTTAACCTCAGATTCATAATATTTAATCGCATTGAACAATATCCTTTTTTTAAATCGATGAGCAAAGCCTCTTATAAAAACATTGAACATGTTCTGCCTTTCCAGAGGCACCAAAAGTCTGATAATCACGAGGTTGGATAATTTTGGTACCGGGGAAGTTCACCCTCCGGAATATATTCAAGAGAAGCTAAATCTCCACTTACCTCGTTTATTGCATTGGCAGGAAAATTAGTTTTCATTGAGTTCTTTGAACGCTCCGACATGCTAAATTTACTCATTTTGCACAAAATATAATTATTATACTAAGTAAGTAAGAGTTTTATTAATAACTATATAACTGATAAAAACTTAAGAAACAAAAACATGCAAAAGAAAACTTTAAATAGAAACTGTTCACGACGTGTATTTTGAAATCTTCAACTTATATTCACGGCCTCAGGTCCAGAGGGATCTGAGCCCCTCGGCCACACCAGCGCGCCGCCCTCTGACTGAACCATTCGGGGACTCTCACACACCTAAGAGTCCAGTCAAGGCGGACTATGGTTGGTAATCTTGAGATGAGGAGCTTGAGAAACCTTAGTCTTTGTTCTGGGGGACGTCCTCGTGAGAAGAAGACTAATCCCGAGATAGCCCAAGTACCCCAGAGGCGCACTTGGGTTATCCCATTCAATGACAGATGCTGGGCCCGTTTCAGAGACCACCTAGCTTTTTTCAGGATACGTTTAAGTCTATCCAGGTCAGCTTTCGCCGACCAATTCACCGTAAAGGTGAACCCAAGATATTTTACTCGACTCGTGAAGATGGGGAGTGGTTGATGCTGCAAAATGGAGGAGAGTGTAGAGAGTGCTAGTCTCTTAAGTTTCTTTTTGGTGGCAGGAACGCCATTAAAGACAACCACCTGTGATTTAGAGGAGTTTAAAATAAGATTGGATGGGGGCAACTGATCTTTTAATCTTAAAAAGAAACGGCTGATGTCAGAGATTACATCTTTGCACCTGCGTCCAGAGAACAAGGCTGTGGTATCATCAGCATATACCACTAGATGTTGATCACGTTTAAAATTCTTGAATAATACAATGGATGCAGCAAGATATAAGATAGGAGAAAGTGGGGATCCTTGAGGTACACCTGTAATAGGGTAGAACTGACGCGCATCAGGGTCGTCTTCATAGTAGAACCGCTTGGTGTACAACAATATCTCCACCCTGTTAACAATTCTCGCAGGCAACCCGAGGGACCTGAGAGAGGAGATAACGAAGGGAATGGAGATCCGGTCAAATGCAGCTGAAAAATCAAGAAAAACAGCCACAGCAAGCTGATGACTATTATCCTGACAAAACTGATGCACTTCACCAATTGCTGAATGGACCGAGTGCCCTTTGACAAACCCATGAAAACTCGGTGGGATCAAATTACGCCTACATAAATGAACGCGGATTCTACGCGCAAGCGCTTTCTCGTAGATGGATATGAGGGCGTTTTGAATCGAGATGGGCCGCAGATCTTTAGGACAAGTGATTAATCTCTTTTTAGGTAAAAAAAACTCGACGGCTGATGTTGATGTCCGCTATGTCAGACGGGGAGGCTAATAGCATTGTGATGGCGACCTCCTTTCTCTGACTGTATGTCAAAAGCTGACAGACACGAGTGGTGAGTGGTGAGTGGCGCGTGGGATTTGGAGGTGCCCGGGAGTGGTCCCCAGGAGTTAAGGATATCTGTAACAGACAAGTCCCTACTCCTGAAGTCACACCAAGGCGGGATTGGTTGGGGAGAATGAGTGGCTCCATAATTGTGTAAGGAAAGTGACTCCTCTAAAACTTTGTCAAGGCCTATGCTACCAATCCAAACCAAGGCTCTATCCTTCCAGCAAACAAATTTCTCCTTCTTGAATATCTTCCAGAAGGAAGCCTGAGAAGGGTTTAGGTAAGCAATGCTTGCCCTATCCCTGCTCAGCTGGAGCCTATATCTAGAGCTCCAATATTCATTCGAGAGGATATGTCTGGCGGAAACAGAGAGATTGGGAAGGTGCAACATTTTAGCTAGGACCTTGAGCTTTGTTGGAGTAGGATTGTATATTCGACCTTTATAGGTAGTCGAAAGGATCGCGGTAGCTTGCGATGAGAGGTAGGAATTAAATTCGGTCAAACTCTCAATTCCAATTCTGGGGAAGAGTTGGATAGCTGCCTGAAAGAAGGCCACTCTAATAGGATCAAAGTGAAACCTTCTTCTAAGCAACGTATCGTCCTCTAGCCTCCAGCGAATTAGGTCATGAGAGGTGGTCTGTTGTTGACGCGACTGCTCGGTGCAAATGGGTTTCAACAACCACATCTTATGTAGCAGTAATATGTCGAGGAGAGAATTTGTTGTAGAGCAATGAAAGGTTGGGGAAGGTGGTTTATGAATAAGATAGTCGATCCTTGCTCTGCGGAGTGCTGCATTAATCCAACGACCAGTTCTGTCGTTGAAGTCACCAAGTAACATGTCATAACCGCTCCCCAATATTTGATCCAGGAGGTCACGGTTTTTGTGAATTTCTCCTGGCCGAATATAGACATTGGCTATGCTTATACGCTTACCGTTCTTACAAAGTGATATAGCTAAACAAGATAGGGCTGGACAAGAGTAGTTTAATAGGAGGGATGATCTTAATGAGCTTTTTACCAGGGTTAAAAGACCTTGAGATATAGAGGAGTGAGGGGGGTTATGTAAGGAGTAAAGTGGGTGTATATGTGCTTAGGGATAAATCGAGTAATATCCTGGGGGAGACGGATAGACCGCGTCTCCTGAAAGACTATAACATCTGCATCTCTACCAGATAGAAGGCTAAGGGCGGAAGCACCTCCCGAATTCCACTGAAGGATATTCAGTGAAAAAGGTCCTTGATTACTTCCCATTGCGTAAGTGTTACCGAAGTGGGACGCCCTCCACCTAGTCGCAACTAGAGGCGGAAAGGTCACCTTTACCGCTTCCCGTCACGACAAATGGAGTCGCTTGCCCACGGGCGATATCTTCATTTCCCTCATTAGCCATAGCCCAGATCGAATCTTTCCGAGCAAGCTTCAGAGCGGCTATGCTCAGCGCTGACCCGTTTCGTTTCTTAGATTTTGGTGGCTTCTTAATATTGTTGGTCTTCCCAGAAGGAGGAGAACGGAAGGATTCCGCTAATTGACCCACCAATTTTTGGACCAATTTTTCAAGTTGAATCATTGATGCCTGATGCTGCATTTCAATAAGTTTAAGAATTTCCGTGTCCGGCATCCTGTCGTCTTTCTTGTTAGACGAGACAGCTTCCACGAAGCTAGTCGGTTTTGCTGTCACACCCCTGTGTCTCTTTTGATACGCTTTAAAGATTTTACACTTTTTTGACCATGCGGGGTGCTCACCACCGCAGTTTGCGCAAAATGGCTTACTTTCGCACTTCTCAGGATGTATAGCAGTTGTACCACACACGCCGCACTTATGTGGTAAAGAACATCCAGTGGACCAATGCCCCCACTGATGACAATTGTTGCAGTGAGGGTACGTTAGTGAGTCGGTTTCGATTATTGAAAATCTCAAATTATACCCCATAAAAGGATTGCATGTCGAAATCGATAGTTTTAGAGCTTCATCAACCGGGGCATTGCAGAACGCCACGGGAATGGGGAAGCCTTTAATCCCTTTTATAAAGCGCATGTTAGAGATTTTGTAATCAGTTTCTAGGGCTGATATATCTTCTTCTGAAATGTATGTGGGCATATTATTTATCTTTATTGTTGCCAGGATTGGTTTGGAAGCAATTATGCCTTGTTCCGAATGCTCTTTTTTAAAGTAGTCTACGTACGACATTGCGAGATCAGGAGTGCAGAATGAGATTTTAATCTCAGATTCATAATATTTAATCGCATTGAACAATATCCTTTTTTTAAATCGATGAGCAAAGCCTCTTATAAAAACATTGAACATGTTCTGCCTTTCCAGAGGCACCAAAAGTCTGATAATCACGAGGTTGGATAATTTTGGTACCGGGGGAAGTTCACCCTCCGGAATATATTCAAGAGAAGCTAAATCTCCACTTACCTCGTTTATTGCATTGGCAGGAAAATTAGTTTTCATTGAGTTCTTTGAACGCTCCGACATGCTAAATTTACTCATTTTGCACAAAATATAAGATAAGATAAGATAAGATAAGGAATTTCTTAAATAACTAACAACCACTAAAAAATAACGAAAAGAGACATTAGAAAAAAAAAACAAATGCAGTTCAAATAAGACAATTCATAATAGCATTTAGTCTTCATAATGATGTCACGGCCTCAGGTCCAGCGGGATCTGAGCCCTCCAGCACATCCAACACGCCGCTCTTCGACTGAACCACCCGGGGTCTATCACCCCCCGAAGAATCCAATCTAGGCGGACTATGCGCGGTAATCGCGAGATGAGGAGCTTGAGAAACCTTAGTCTTTGCTCTGGAGGACGTCCTCTCGAAAAGAAGACTAATCCCGAGATAGCCCAAGTACCCCAGAGGCGCACTTGGGTTTTCCCATTCAACGACAGATGCTGAGCCCGTTTCAGGGCCCACCTAGCTTTCTTCAGGATACGTTTAAGTCTATCCAGGTCAGCTTTCGCCGACCAGTTCACCGTAACAGTGAACCCCAGGTATTTTACTCGACTTGTGAAGGTAGGGAGTGGTTGATTAGTCAATATAGAAGATAGAGCTGAGAGTGCTAGTCTCTTTAATTTTTTCTTTGTCGCAGGGGTGCCATGAAAGACAACTACCTGCGATTTTGATGAATTTAAAATAAGATTGGATAGGGTCAGCTGGTCTGTTAATCTTAAAAAGAAACGGCTGATGTCCGAAGCGACATCTTTGCACCTGCGTCCAGAGAACAGGGCCGTGGTATCATCAGCGTATACCACTAGATGTTGATCACGTTTAAAATTCTTGAATAGTACAATGGAGGCAGCAAGAAATAAGATAGGAGAAAGTGGGGATCCTTGGGGCACACCTGTAATAGGGTAGAACTGACACGCATCAGGGTCGTCTTCATAGTAGAACCTCTTGGTAAACAGTAATATCTCCACCCTGTTAACAATTCTCGCAGGCAACCCGAGTGACCTGAGAGAGGAGATAACAAAGGGAATGGAAATGCGGTCAAATGCAGCAGAAAAGTCAAGGAAAACAGCCACAGCTAGTTGATGGCTATTATCCCTACAAAACTGATGCACTTCACCTATTGCTGAATGAACCGAGCGTCCCTTGACAAACCCGTGAAAACTCGGTGGGATCAAATTACGCCTACTTAAATGGTCGCGGATTCTACGCGCAAGCGCTTTTTCGTAGATGGAGATGAGGGAGTTTTGAATCGAAATGGGACGCAGATCTTTGGGACATGAAACCGGACTATGCTTTGGTAAGAAAATTCTACGACTAATATTGATGCCGGCTACATCGGATGGTGAGGCTAAAAGCATTGTGACGGCCACTTCTCTTCTTTGATCGGCTGTCAAAAGCTGACAGACTCGAGAAGATAAGTGGAGCGACGGATTTAGAGGTGCCCGGAAGTGGCCCCCAGGAGTTAAGGATATCTGTAACAGATAAGTCCCTGCTCCTGAAGTCACCCCAAGGCGGGATTGGTTGGGGAGATTGAGTGGCTCCATAATTATGTAGGGATAGTGACTCCTTCAAAACATTATCAAGGCCTATACTACCAATCCAACCCAAAGCTCTATCCTTCCAACAGACAAACTTCTCTTCTTGAATATCTTCCAGAAGGAAGACTGAGAAGGGTTAAGGTGAGCGATGTTCGCCTTATCCCTGCTCAGCTGGAACCTATATCTAGTGCTCCAGTATTCATTCGAGATGGCCTGCCTGGCGGAAACAGAGACATTGGGAAGACGTAGCATTTTAGCCAAAACCTTGAGTTTTGTTGGAGTGGGATTGTAAATATGACCTTTATAGGTAGTCGAAAGAAACGCGGTAGCTTGCGAGGAGAGGAAGGAATTAAATTCGGTCAAATTCTCATTACCAATTCTGGGGAAGAGTTGGATAGCCGCCTGAAAGAAAGCCACTCTGATGGGATCAAAGTGAAACCTCCTTCTAAGCAACGTATCTTCCTCTATCCGCCAACGAATTAGGTCATGAGAGATGGTCTGTTTTTGGCGCGACTGCTCAGTACAGATGGGTTTCAACAACCACATCTTATGAAGCAGTAATATGTCGAGGAGAGAATTAGTTGTTGAGCAATGAAAAGTTGGGGACGGTGGTTTGTGAATAAGGTAATCGTTCCTGGCTCTGCGGAGTGCTGCATTAATCCAACGACCAGTTCTGTCGTTGAAGTCACCGAGTAACATGTCATAGCCACTACCCAAGATACGGTCCAGGAGATCACGGTTTTTGTGAATTTCCCCTGGCCTAATATAGATATTGGCTATGCTGATACGTTTACCATTCTTACAAAGTGAAACAGCTAAACAAGACAGGGCTGGACAAGAATAGTTTAAAAGAAGGGATGATCTTAAGGAGCATTTAACTAGGGTTAAAAGACCTTGAGATGAAGAGGCGTGAGGAGGGGTTATGTACGGAGTGAAGTGGGTGTAAATATGCTTGGGGATAAATCGAGTAATGTCCTGGGGGATACGGATAGACCGCGTCTCCTGAAGGACTATAACATCCGCATCTCTACCAGATAGAAGGCTAAGAGCAGAAGCACCTCCCGAATTCCACTGAAGTATATTCAGTGAAAAAGGCTCTTGACTACTTTGCATTGTGTTACGACAGCTGGAGTGGGATGCCTACCTCCTAGCAGAAACTAGGAGAGAGAAAGTTGCCCTTCTCACTCCCAGCCCTACCAGGAGAAGACACTTGCCCACCGGCATTATCTTCATCTCCCTTTGAGGCCAACAACTCCCAGCATATATCATCTTTCTTTGCCAACTTCAAGGAAGCCAACTTTTGTTTAGAAGATGATCTCTTCTTAGAACGGGGGGCTCTCTTTGAAGAGGTAAGAATCGTCGATGGAGGAGAACGGGACTCCTCGAATTTCGCTATCAGATGGTTCGTTAAGGCTCGAATCTCGTCTTTATATATCTGTAGTCTTGCGTCAACAATTTTGAAAATGTCGGTGTCCGACATACCATAACCGTTTGAATTGGATAAGCTGGCAGCGGCAAAGTGGGCCGGTTTGACCGGTGCCCCACAATGCCTTAATTTGTATTCTTTGAAGATAGGACATCTTCTAGACCAGGCCGGGTGCTGACCACCACAATTGGAACACAGAGGGGGGAGAGAACATTTCCCCTCATGGACTTCGGAAGAGCTGCAAACCCCACACGTATGGGGCCTAGTACAGTTCGAGGACCAGTGCCCCCAGAGGTGGCACCCATTGCAATGGGGGTATGTTAAGTCATCAGCATCTACGATATTGAAAGAAAGATTGTACCCCAGAAAGGGGTTACATTTGCTTTTAGCCAGACATTCCGCCTGATCGACTGCGGTAGAACAGAATGCTATTGGTATAGCCTGGCCTTTCTTGCCCAGGATTGGGCGAATATTATGAATTTTGAACTCAGATGTGAGAGCAATGATATCTTCCTCCGTTGCGAAGGGCGGAAAATTATTAATTTTCAAAGTCGCCTGAATAGGCCTGTAAGTAGTTGACCCAAATTCTTTTAGGTGTGTTTCGAAGAATTCTAGGTACGATGCTGCCAGATCTGGAGAGCTGAAAGAAACCCGGATTTCGGAATCTAAATATTTTATCGAATTAAATAGAATTCTCTTCTTATAAGAGCTTGTAAACTCTCTCAGAAAAATATTGAAAAGATTCTTCCTTTCAAATGGTTGAAGAAGTCTGATTATTACCAGATTCACCACTTTAGGCACAGGAGGGAGTTCTCCATCCGTGCTTGAGATTAAAAAATTAGACGAAATAGGACTAACCTTGTTTTCTTTGGCTTGAAAATTCGATGTTACATTAGAAATACCTGAGTTCCGTTCCATATTAGCTTGATTTTGTAAGTTGTTTGAAGCACCGATGGTAAATTTTTGACTGCTTGACTTTTTCATTTTTTTTCACAAAATATAATTATTATACTCGTAATAGTATGTGTGCAGCGTTTAAATATCACTGTTACCACGTAAAATGGAATTATATATTTTGAAGTGAGCCTGCTCAATTCTGCAAGTATTGAGTATGAATCTTTATAAGTTAAACTATTTGATATAAGATATGAAGGATTACCGCGAAACATTAAAAAATCAAGAAAAAAATATTTGTTTAAAAATAAATTATGTTATTCATTTTTAATTTGGTTTTTGGAGCAGGATCAATCAATACACTAATTCATTTTTACATGAATTAGTTCATCCTGCTCCATAATTTCAAATTTAAAAAAATCAAATTTTTACTATAGCTAATCATCAAGTTTTAAAGTGACTGCCAGCTATTGCTACATAATCCTTGTGAGATTATTAATTATTTTGTAAATTAATCACGATATAAGAATAAAGAACTATTGATAATCACTTTGTTTAAATTCACATTTGGAGGAGGAAATTGCACACTCGTCTTGCATTGCTTGCAATGGACTTTTCTGGATAGGACGAAGCGCTATATAATAATAAAGGTTTTCTTAATAACTAACAACTGATAATAAATAATTAAAAACGAAACATGCAGAAAACAACAATCGAAAAGAGTCGTTCGTTAAAAATTCGTTCTCATCTTCAACTTTGTTACGGTCTCCGGTCCAGCGGAACTGAGACTTCCATCCGATCCAACACGCCGCTTTCGGACTGAACAACTCGGGGTCTTTCACCCCATTACTACGAAGAATCAACCGAGGCGGACTATAACGAAGAATCAAATCGAGGCGGACTATGCTCGGTAATACGAGATGAGAGCTTGAGAAACCTATTTCTTTGCTCTGGGGACATACTCTCGAAAAGAAGACTAATCCCGAGATAGCCCAAGTACCCCAGAGGCGCACTTGGATTTTCTTATTTAATGACAGATGCTGAGCCTGTTTCAGGGCACACCTAGCTTTTTCCGGATCCGTTTGAGTATAACCAGGTCAGCTTTCGCCGCCTAATTCACCGTAACAGTGAAGTGCAGGTATTTTATTCGACTTGTGAAGCTGGGGATTGATTGATTAGTCAATATGGAAGATAACGCTGAGTGTTAGTTTCTTTAAGTTTTTCTTTGTTGCAGGGGCGCCATGAAAGACAACCACCTGCGATTTAGAGAAGTTGAGAACAATATTGGATATGGCTAGCTGGTCTTTTAATCTTAAAAAGAAACGACTGATGTTCGAGACTACATCATTGAACTTGCGTCCAGGAAACATGGCTGTGGTATCATCAGCGTTTATCTCTAAATGTTGATCACGTTTAAAATTTTTGAATATTACAATAGAGGCAGCAATATATAAAATAGAAGAACGTGGGAATCCTTGAGGCTCACCCGTAATAGGATAGAACTGACGCGCATCAGTCGTCTTCAGAGAAGAACCGCTTTGTGTACAGCAATATCTCCACCTTGATAACAATTCTAGCAGGTAACCCGAGGGACCTGAGAGAAGAAATCACAAAGGGAATGGAGATGCGGTCAAATGCAGCAGAAAAGTCAAGGAAAACAGCACTAGCGAGTTGATGACTGTTATCCAGACAAAACTAACGCACTTCTCATATTGCTAAATGTATAGAGTGCCCTTTGACAAGCCCATGAAAACTTGATGGGATCAAGTTACGCCTACTAAAATGGTGGCGGATTCTACGAATAAGCTCTTTTTCGTAGATGAAGATGGGAGATTTTGAATCGAAATGGGCCGCAGGTCTTCGGACATGAAGCAGATTTTTTCTGCTTCATAAAATATACGTCAGCTGCAATTGATTCAGCCTGCATCGGATGGTAAAGTTAAAAGCATTGTGACGGCCACTTCTCTTCTTTGATCGGCTGTCAGAAGCTGAGGGACTCGAGAAGATAATGGAGCGACAGATTTGGAGATGACCGGAAGTGGACCCTGGAGTTAAGGATATCTATTACAGATATGTACCTGCTCCTGAAGTCACCCTAAAACGGGATTGGTTAGGGAGATTAAGTGACTCTATAGTTGTGTAAGGATAATGACTATTCCAAAACTTTGTCAATGCCTATGCTCCGAATCCAACCCACGGCCGTGTCCCGTCAGCAGACAAAATTCTCTTTCTTGAATATCTTCTAAAAGAAAGACTGAGAAGGGTTAAAGGGAGCAAGGCTGGCCCGATCCATGCTTAGCCCGAACCTATATTCAGAGCTCTAGTATTTATTCGAGAGGGCTTGTCTGGCGAAAACAGAGAGATTGGGAAGGTGTAGCGTTTTAGCCCAGACCTTGAATTATGCTGGAGTAGGATTGTATACGTGACCATTATAGGTAGTCAAAAGCAACGCGGTAGCTTGTGATTAGAGGTAGGAATTGAATTCGGTAAAACTTTCATTACCAATTCTGGGGAAAAGTTAGATAGCTGCCTGAAAGGTTACTCTGGTGGGATCAAAGTAAAACCTCCTTCTAAGCAACGAATCTTCCTCAATCTGCCCGCGAACTAGGTTATGAGAGGCGGCCTGTTGTTGTCGAGACTGCTCAGTACAGCTAGGTTTCAACAACCATATCTTATGACACAGTAATATGTCGAAGAGAGAATTAGTTTTTGAGCAATATAAGGTGGGGAACGGTGGTTTGTGAATAAGGTAGTCGTTTCTGGCTCTGCGGAGTGCTGCATTAATCCAACGATCAGTTTTGTCGTTGAAGTCACCGAGTAATATGTCATAGCCACTACCCAAAATACGGTTCAGAAGCTCACGGTTCTTGTGAATTTCCCCTGGCCTAATATAGATATTGGCTATACTGATACGTTTTACCGCACTTACAAAGTAATATTGCTAAACAAGACAGGGGTGGACAGGAATAGTTTAATAGGAGGGATTATCTTAAGGAGCATTTAACTAGGGTTAAAATACCTTGAAATGAAGAGGAATGATGTGGTGTTATGTTGAGTAAAGTGGGTGTGAATATGCTTAGTCATAAATCGAGTAATATCCTAGGGAGCCGAATAGACCGCGTCTTCTGAAGGACTATAACATCTGCATCTCTACCAGATAGAAAGTTAAAGGCAGAAGCACCTCCCGAATTCCACTAAAGGATATTCTGTGAAAAACGCTCTTGATTACTTTGCATTGTGTTAAGTAAGCTGGAGTAGGATTGCTCATTCCTAGTAGAAGCCATGAGAGGGAAGGTTTCCTTCCCACTTCCCGCGCCACCAGAAGAAGACACTTTCCCACCGGCAATGTCCTCATTTCCCGTAGAGGCAATAGCCCAGCGAGTTAGATATTTTCTTGCTAGTTTAAGAGCAGCTAAACTCTGTTTAGGCCAAGGTCTATTTTTAGAGATCGGAGATTTTATGAACTTCAATGTACTGAATGTGGTAGATAGCCAGACTCCTCTGTCTTTTGTATCAGGTGAACAATGACTGATTGAAATATATCTTCAAAGGCTTGCAGTCTTGCGTCCATAACTTTCAAAATCTCACCATCTGTCATTCTGGGCACTTTAGAGATGAAGGCATCAGCAAAGTCCTCCCGACGAGTCGGTGACCCATGTGTGTCTGCTTGTAAGCCTTGAATACAAGGTACCTTCTTGACCAAGCTGAAGGCGGCCACTGCAATTTGAACACTGAGGGAAAAGATTACATTTAACCTAATGCTCGTCTCAGGAGCCACACATCCACGCATGTCCGGAGACTGGAACAGGTTAAGGCAACCCCCTCCGTCCCCACTGGTGACATCCGTTGAAGTGGGGGAAACGTAAGATCGTCGGCATTAATCATTGTGAATGATATAGTGTAACCAAGAAACGGATTAAATTTACTGTTAGTCAGGCATTGGGACTGGTCAGCGGTGGAGGAGTTGAAGGCTACCGGAAGTGGCTCTCTATTCTCCCCGATAATGGGTCGAACGTTGTTAACTTTAAACATATCCTCAAAATCTTTTAGATCACCATCCGTTAAGTAAGGTGGAAAGTTCGATAATTTCAGGGCAGCTTGAATAGGCTTATATGTCGTTGAACCATATTTTATAAGAAATTTTTCAAAATAATTGAAGTATTCAGAGGCCAGATCAGGCGTACAAAATGAAATTCTGATTCCAGACTCGAAAAATTTGACAGAATTGTATATAATTCTACCTTTAAATTATTTATAGAAATCTCGTAGAAAAATATCAAATAGAGATCTTCTTTCAAAGGGTTGCAGACAATTGACAACCACCAGATTGACTAATTTTGGCATGGGAAGTTCCCCTTCCGTGCTTGAAGCAAAATAATTAGGAAGATCTGCACTAACCTTGCTTTGTTTAGTAGCAATTGCGCTAGAAAATAAGAGTTTTGTTGAATCTTTTGAAGCACCGCACATGTTTTCGCTGCTGCACATTTTTTAACGCTCTATATGAAAGGCATGTTTTCAGCCACTTAGAGCCGTCCTACTTACTTAATATGTAAGCCTGTACAGTTTTCAAGATAAAAAAGTCGAGTATGATGAGCGGTTAAAAGCTTGTATTGAAAAGCACAATTTCATCAGTTAGTAATGTCGTCACTTGATGAGTAAGCAAATGCGCTGATGTTATTCTCACAATATTGCAGGGCAAGTGGCATTAAAGAAAATATAATACAATGAGAATACAATGAGAATATATGAGAATGGCCCTACCGCGTTCCTCTCGACTACCGCTCCTCTCAGCAAGCTACCGCGTTCCTGTCGACTACAGCGTTCCTCTCGACTACCGCGTTCCTCTCGGAAAGCTACCGCGTTCTTCTCGACTACCTATAGAGGTCATGTCATATATACAATCCCATTCCAACAAAACTCAAGGTCTTAGCTAAAATACTACACCTTCATAATCTCTCTGTTTCCGACAGACAGGTCAACTCGAATATATACTGAAGCTCTAGATATAGGTTCCAGCTGAACAGGGATATGGCGAGCATTGCTCATGTTAACCCTTCTCAGTATTCATTTTGGAAGATATTTAAGAAGTTTGTTTGTTGGAATAATAAGGCATTAGGTTGGATTGGTAGTATAGACCTTGATAAAGTTTTAGAGGAGTCACTATCCTAACATAATTATGGAGACACTAAATCACCCTAACCAATCCCGCCTTGGTGTGACTTCAGGAGCAGCGATCTATCTGCTACAGATATCCTTAACTCCTAGGGGCCACTGCAGGGCACCTCCAAATTCCACAGAGAAAGGATAACAATGTTATTTGCCTACCTATCCGGCAATGCTGACATAAATATCAGCCGTCGAATATTTTTACCGAAAAATAAATCGATTACATGTCCTAAAGATCTGGTGATATCTTTCTTGAATATCTTCTAAAAGAAAGACTGAGAAGGGTTAAAGGGAGCAAGGCTGGCCCGACCCATGCTTAGCCCGAACCTATATTCAGAGCTCTAGTATTCATTCGAGAGGGCTTGTCTGGCGGAAACAGAGAGATTGGGAATGTGTAGCGTTTTAGCCCAGACCTTGAATTATGCTGGAGTAGGATTGTATATGTGACCATTATAGGTAGTCAAAAGCAACGCGGTAGCTTGCGATTAGACGTAGGAATTGAATTCGGTAAAACTTCCATTACCAATTCTGGGGAAAAGTTGGATAGCTGCCTGAAAGAAGGTTAATCTGGTGGGATCAAAGTAAAACCTAGCACACTAGTTTTGATTGAAATTTTCCTTGCAATTAGCTTTAAGAGGTTGGAAGCCATATTTCCTTCTCCGCCTGTTACAGCAAACACAATAGGTATGAATGCTGCGCGTTCTATATAATATATACGCTCTGCGTATTTTGCAATTTTTCTGTTCTCATGGTATTTGTAATACGATGTGGATTCTGAATTTAGATAAGAAGGAGCGTGATGAAAATAACATGACGATGTCATGTTATTGAAAAATAAATCGATTACATGTCCTATAGATCTGCGGCCCATTTCGATTCAAAATTCTCTCATCTCCATTTACGAAAAAGCGCTTGCGCGTAAAATCCGCGACTATCTAAGTAGGCGAAATTTATTCCCACCAGGTTTTCATGGGTATGTATAAGATCGCTCGGTCCATTCAGCATTAGGTAAAATGCATCAGTTTTGTCGGGAGACTAGTCATCAACACGCTGTGGCTGTTTTCCTCGACTTTTCTGCTGCATTTGACTGCATCTCTATTCCTTTTGTTATCTCTTCTCTCAGATCCCTCGGGTTGCCTGCAAGAATTGTTAACAGGATGAATATATTGCTGTACACCAAGCGATCCTTCTATGAAGATGACCCTGATGCGCATTAGTTCTACTCTATTAAGGGTGTGCTTCAAGGCTCCCCATTTTCTCTAATCATGTATCTTGTTGCCTCCATTAAACTCTATAAAAAATTTAAGCGTGATCAACATCTTGTGTTGTACACTGATGATACTACAGCTCTGTTCTCTGGACGCAGGTTCAATTATGTAGTCTCTGACATCAGCCGCTTCTTTTTAAGATTAAAAGACCAGTTAACCAAATCAAATTTTATTTTGAACCCCTGGAAATCGCAGGTGATCATTTTACATGGCGCCCCTGCCATCAAGAAAAAATTGAAAAGACTAGCACTATCAGCTCTATCTTCCATATCTACTAATCAACCACTCTCTACCTTCACAAGTCGAGTAATATACCTGGGGTTTACCATGACGGTGGACTGGTCAGACTCAAACATATTCTGAAGAGAGCTAGGTGGGCCCTGAAACGGGCTCAACATCATTCATTGTATGGGAAAACCAAGTGCTCCTCGGGGGTACTTGGGATATCTCGGGATTAGTCTTCTTTTCTAGAAGACGTCCCCCAGAGCAAAGACTAAGGTTTCTCAAGCTCCTCATCTCGCGATTACCGAGCATAGTCCGCCTCGATTTGATTCTTCGGGGAGGGGGGTGAAAGACCCCAGGTGGTTCAATCGGAAGGCGAGGTTTTGGATTGGCCGGAGGGCTCAGATCCCGCTGGACCTGAGGCCGTAATATATATGAAGACTTTAAATTGATATCATTTTGACTTCATGACCTACATGTTTTTCTTGCTTTTTCAATGTTCTTTCAACTTTATAGATTTTTATCGCTTATATAGCTTTTAAGAAAATCTTTATTATTATACAATGAATATATTTACAAATTAAGGATGTTGTTAATTTTCAAATTAGTATGAGTAGCCTTCATGGTCATGGGAGATTCCAGGCAGTCAGTCATCGATACCTAACTTAACTCATCATTTTTTATTAATTTTGATTACTGTTATAATATTTAAAATAAGTTGACATCTTGAAAATTACTATAATAAACTATTTTGAGATAAAAACAATTTATGCCACTTACAACATTATATGCCACTTATGATTCTTTGCTGTACGTCTTGCTCAACATTGAAATTATCAATCGTCTTATATATTTATGATTCTTCCACTTAAAACCAAAATATATCATCGACATTGAAGAAATTCATCTTGGTTAATGCTATCAGTCGCTTTTTGTCTGTAACAGCCTTTGAATAACCTCTTGCGTCCTTAACAATATATCTCGGTTAATATTATCCGCTGTGTGTTTTCGATAACAACATTTGAATTACCTCATTTGTACATTTCAACAATTCATTTGGTTAATGCTTTCGCTGTCTTTTGTCCGTAACTGCTCTTAAATTACCTATTGTGCCCTTCAACAATATATTTCGGTTAAATTTATCCGTTGTCTTTTGTCCATAACAGCATTTGAATTACCACATTTGTGTGTCAACAATCCATCGTTAATGTTGTCAGCTGCTTTTTGTCGGTAACAGTCTTTAAATTACCTCTAGTCCGCTTTAACAATCAATCTCGGTTGATGCTATCTACTGTAGTTTGTCCATAACCGCTCTTATACATTATCTATTTTGCGCCTTAGCAATCCAGTTGAGTTTATCACATTTCCGAGATCCGAAGATCACATTGTCGATGAAATAAATAGCTTTATAAGTGGCGCTTTAAATACTGTCAATGCTTCCAACAGTTTGGAGTCGCTCAATCTATACAGGCTAGATGGACGTCGGCCCGATGACGTAAATACTTTTACGTGATTCCGAGGCAAATGCCTCCTGCGGAATGCCATTTGCGTAGACACTATAGCCGCCAGTAACAACGGACATACGGCGCAGCAACGGACACACAGTGACAGAAGAACGAAAGCGACAGAAATACTGCGACATATTCTAATCCCATTATTTTCTCCCCTTCGGAGTCGAAACGTATAGAGCGCTGAGCGAGTCCGAGCTGTCTCTTAGTCAAGATATTGTATGGCACCTCAAGAGATCGACATGATACTCGTTCAGCATCTTACCTATTTTAGAAAATTAGCATGGCCGTGCAAGTGAAAAAACCCATAAGCATTTTGGTCACGGCGTAAAAGGGAGAATGCCTGAGGACGTGAATGAGCTCAAGCATTTTTAATCAGTTGCGAATCATGTGTGAATTGTTTTATTAATTATCTAATCGTAAATTATTGGAGGGAACATAATTCCATTTAATCATTATATTAACATAAAATATTTTTTTGTAATAAAAACAAATCATAAAAACAATATAAGTAGGTCAAAGTTCATAGTTTTTGCTTGCTAAAGATGGTCTGGCTGCTCTTAAACACATTGAAGTAGTCTTTATTAGATATATATATTTTTCTTCTCAAACTAGTTATGCACTCATTGTATGGCACACTAGTTTTGATTGAAATTTTCCTTGCAATTAGCTTTAAGAGGTTGGAAGCCATATTTCCTTCTCCGCCTGTTACAGCAAACACAATAGGTATGAATGCTGCGCGTTCTATATAAGATATACGCTCTGCGTATTTTGCAATTTTTCTGTTCTCATGGTATTTGTAATACGATGTGGATTCTGAATTTAGATAAGAAGGAGCGTGATGAAAATAACATGACGATGTCTTGATGCGCATCTGATTGATATGTTCATCTGATCATTCACACCTCTTGGATCCGGATGTAACTCTGTGAGAATGTTTCGTACCGTTTTATCATGTAATATTGTATCCAGATTATGAATCCCTTTCTCTTCTTACCTGACTTTAAGAGATATATTGCTGAGGATGGTTTGCCTGTTCTCATTAGTTTCACAAAGTCCTTTTGTCACTTTCCTTTATCGTTCTTTGATGCCAATTTGATCTCACGCATTTTCTATTCTTGAAGTATATGTCCTTCAGTAAATAATTCTAAAATATGTTCAGACTTGCATTCCCGAATATGTCTTTCCAGTATTTTTCTTATTGTAGAGATTTTACGACTACCGACTCTCTGTAGGAAAGTTTGACAAAGCGAGGTCGCAGCTTTCAGAGCATTTTTCGACTCTACCGATGATGACGATGCTTTCAAGTACATATCCGCTATAATAGAAACGAACTCATTTTAGGCGTTACATCAGGGTATATGCATAAGGTTTGGCTTCTATAAAATCACTTTTAAGTATGCACTTTCAAGCGACATTTTTGTAGGCACCTCGCTGATATCCAACATGTGATGTGTATTTGGACACTGATTTTCAATATAAATCCAATAATTTCAGCTTGTGTAGGCAAGTTTGAACAGTTAGATGCAGCACAATTAAAGCATGGTCTGCCTAGCTTACAACATTTGCATCGGGTGCAATTTCTTGTTTTGCCGCATGGACATCACTTAGATTCATCTGAAGGCTTTCCTTTTGCAATGTGTATTTTATTGTGTATTTTATATTGAATATTTTTTATATTGTATATTATTTATCTCACAAACTTTTTTTAGGTCTCAAACTTTTCCTTATTAATATATTTTTTTATATTAATAATAATATTAATCTTAGTGGACAAGATTTTTCAAGACCACAGCGAGCGGAACTGAAATCTGGAGCTGGAATCTGGAACTGAAATCTGGAACTGAAATCTGGAACTGGAATTGTATATTTAAGCTGTTAAAAGTTTTTTTTCTCAAAAAATATAAGTTAAAAGTTTTAGTTAAAAGTTATAAGTTAAAATATAGTTAAAAGTTTTTTGTAACATAAAATAATAGAAATAATAATATTTAAAAAAGTTAATCACATTGCTGAGTTAACGAACAGCTGTGGTATTTTGTAGTAACTTATTCTTCCACTCTGTAAAAGAGCAATTCGTAAAATAGCAAATAAGGTAATATCTGTGATTGTTTAGTTATTCTCAGCCTTGCTCGTTTCGTGGCTAACCTGAAGCATAAAATATCTGACAACCCTAAACCTTATATTCATTGAATTGTGTCAATTTGTCACATTGCTCTTTCTAAAGCTGATAAGGCGCGAATTTAAACAAACCTTTATTATCTACATATTTAACATTATTTACAAAATAAAAATAATGCTTAATAACATTTAAATAATTAAATAAAAAATAATCAGAAATGATAAATAATTATTATATAATATTTATATAATTTATATCTTATTTTATTAAAATGAGAATTGATCATCGTTTTGTCACTCTATACAGTGTTTAGGAAAAAACTGAAAAAATTTCTACAAAGAAGGTTTGGCTACCGACAATATAATGTACACAGTATAGTGCATTAATTGCATATGCAAACTTTTAAAAATACAATGATACTTTATTTGAGAATATAAATGAGTAAAATAGGTAAATTATGTTATAATTGTACAACATATATTATATGTTATAATAATAACATAGGAACTGCTATGCTATCAGGTTTCCGCCCCTATTACTAAATAACATATCTTTATTTAACATCTCTTTTAATTCAGCCTTAATTTAGATAAATTTTTTGTTAAGTTGTTATGAGTATAATAACAACTTGATATTGATAACTTAATATTATCATCAAATAATATACGAAATTCAACGCATAGACAGACGATAATCGATTTTCACACTTTTAATTGTCAATAAGTCTTTGACGAAGCACCCCGAGAGTTTAGGAAATAAAATATAGATGACTAATTTGATAATAATGATCATTAAGAGAAATAGGTAGGTTTTCAAATTAAAGGTAGCACCTTCCCCTACCAACGCTGATTTAATTTGAAACCATAAATAGATTTTAATGATATTTGCAAAATGTAAGACGAAAGTATTTCATTAAATCTAATGCCAATAAAAGCAGACGAGTCGAGTTATGGTCAGCCAACATTAAAACGACCGAAACGTGAAACGTAGGTATTAGATCAGTAACTGATGAGGTCAACCAATACTGACATGAAGCGTACTGCTGTTGGCGTAGTGCCGAAAAATCGTCCAGCTGAAATATTATTTCGGTTGAATACGGAGCCCTTTTCAATTTATTTTTATCAATTGATTGTTATTCCATGTGCTTAACTATCTGGAATAACAATTAACTTATTACAATAAATTGAAAAGGGCAGCGTGTCTAGCCGAAATATCAATAACATTATTTTTTTATTTTTTTTATTTTTTTATTTGCACTCTCGGCAATCTTCACCAAAAACTTATTGATTTTGACCCGAACGTAATTTTGCTTGATTCTTTTAATTATCATAAAGGAAGGTTATTTGCGACTTATCAATTTTCATGAACTGTCAATGTGTTAATTGTTTTCTAACTCTAAATTACCATTAAGCTATATTAATCAAGCAGTCGTTCGACTATTTTTCTATCAATTTAACCGGTATAAGTAATTGATAAATGCTACTATTTCTTATTATTGTCCGGTAAGACACGCGACAACTTGTTGCATTGGCCTTTAAAACGTAAATTTCTTTACTCATTATCGTTTTGCTCTAAATAATCGAGACCCTATAGCTTCACCCGGGATTCTGTCAAACTGCTTAAGTAACTCTTGATATTTACTCTTTCCAACACTTGGATGATTGCTACAAGTACTCGCAACAACATGACAAGACTAACATAGTTAGCAAAAATTTCCATAAGATGTGAATATATTGTTGAATTTTTTAATTATTAAAATTAAAATTGATTCGATGAATCATACAGCGAATCAGTGCGGATTTTGAGCGAGGCAACACTGCTTGTTTGTTAAGGGCCGCCGAAGACAGTGCATTCCCATCTTCAGAACTTGATTGCAAAATATGTATAAATCTTGATATAAATTGTAAAAAATATTAATGTTGCTTATATATTATCTACATTTGTAGGCCATTCCCACGAAGAATAATTAATCGTTCACAACTTCGATTATTGTGAGTTAGGATGCTAGTCATGTAAAAATGCATGTTGTTTTCTTATCTGATCTGATAATTCTACATATCCTAATCATGTTTGTCAAACTGTGAATTAACCCTGTGGCTAGAATTGTACTCGATTAAAATATTCATGCTGAAAGATTGAAAGCTTAAGTGGCCATAGTGGGCATAAAGTGATTATTTTTAGCCATAACACTCGGATGCACCTTTTTTCGAATATTAAATTTTGTTTAAATGATAAATTGTGAAATTATTATAAGGTAGTTTAAAAATAAGAGCGAAAAAAGTCGAACCGCTTATTTTAAAATCGAATTATTGATTTTGGATATTTACATTTTTTAACTTTCCCGTAAAGTAATTTTTATTCTACATTTGCTGAAAGTGAGGTGATATCACAATAGGTATGCCATCAGTGGGAGTATATTAAATTTAAACACGTATATTAGGCCGTTCGCCACTATACTGAGTTAACGAAATGGATCCGAAATCCGATACGTATTGAAGCTATTACAATTCTATTACTTCGCTTTGAATACTTACAATTCAATAATTTCTGCTAATACAAATAGTAACACAAACATTTATATATTTTGTGATATAGATTGTGTAAATACAAGGATATACTTGTAAGCTCAAGCTTTTTCTTATATTGTATATTTTTCTTTACATCATTTCAAGACGCCGTGTTTATAGACATACTCGAGAATGAGGTTTATACAAATAAGTAATTTGAAATGTCACACGTCTGCAGGGTAAAAGCAGACACCCTAAATGGACCATTGTATTGGTAGAAATTACAACAAAAATTTCTTGACAATAAAAAACAAATAACATACAAGATTTTTTCTGTCAACCAATAGTGCGGGGGTCGGGTCGTAGAGGCAGTGCACGAACCAAACTACTCCAGACATCGCGATCCTGGGCAACAGACCAGAGTTCTCTTTCAGATAGCCCAAGGCGGTATTCGGCCAGATTCGAGATTTGATCTCTCAACCGGTATCGAGGTTTACCTCGAAGTCTCTTTCCAGATAGTCCGGCCTGGAAAACCCGCCTAGGAAGGCGATCCCTAGATATCCTCAAGACGTGTCCTAGCCACCTTAGCTGACTTTCTTCGATGTGGAGAAGCAGCGACTTTAATCGGCGTCTATCCCGGATGGGATGGACTCCGAGTAAGGTCACTGCTTATCCACATCGAGTCGGCATAGATCCACGCTTGTCATAGACAGTTTGAAGAGTTTTCTGCTTTCCAACACACAGATTCCTGATCGTCCTCCAGAACATCTTCGAAGCTGACCTATAATCAAGTTCTAAGTGCTCTTCAAACTTCTCCCAAGCCACCTTCTTCGCTTCGGTAACTGCTCGAGCTGAAGCTTTCTTTGCCCTTCGGTACTTGTCTACAGCTTCCAGTGATTTATCTGACAAAATTGCCTTATAAGTTAGCTTCTTCTGTTGGACCAAATCTCTAACTGTTGGTGTCAACCAAGCAGTTTGAGTATTTCCTCCACGACAAGCACCTTATGCCTCGAGCCACAAGTTTTCACAGTTGCTTTGGCAAGCGACTATCTGAACATCTCCGATTCCTGATCAATACTCTTCACCTCTACTGGCAACCAAGATGAGTCCTCCCGGATGTAGCCAGAAAAACGTTCTTTGACAGAAACATCTGCTAGACGATTCCAGCACACCCTCAGACAACGTTTGGGTTTACCAGACTTGTCTAGCATTCGATTCGGTCATCGAAGTTTACTGACTACAAGGTAGTGATCGGTTAAAATTTAGCCCCTCTCTTCAAACAAGTGACCAGAACATAACGTCGCAGATCAGATGAAACGATTACAATATCGATCATTGATATTTGACTGAGGGAATCCTGATACCATGTGCATATATAAATCTCCTTATGTACAAGCATGGTGGTGTTAGTTATGCACAAATTGTTATGAGAACAAAAGTGCAATAATTCAACACCACTCGCATTCAGATCAGAGAGTCCGTTCCTTCCCAACACTCCCTTCCAAGTGCTACTGTCGCTACCAACATGGGCATTGAAGTCACCAAACAGAACGAGGGAATCTCCAACAGGAGTACTATCAAGCAGAGCCTAAAGATCTTCCACGAAGGCTGCGTATTCCGCGATAATGTTTGGAGCATACGCACGTATAACAATTATCCCCTTTCCCTTTTCTGATAAAAGTCTAAAATACGCCGGCCTTTCGTTCACTGGGTTAAACCTCTATACCACGAACGACAACTGGAGACTTGTAAGTATTCCTACACCTGCCTGTCGTCACCTTCCGTTGGTACCTCCCGAATAGTTCAAGGTCCAACCTTGGTCCAAAAGTTTAGTTCCAGAATAGTGAAGAGAAGTCACTCCGACTATTTCAAGACCGAAGCGAACCATCTCTTCAACTAATTCTGGTTCTTTCCCCGCCATCGAGATGACATTTCACGTTGCTACATGAAGGCTGTCCGCTTCGGATGTTGATGCCTCGTTCGCTGTCTCTGTAGAACTGACTGGTCACACGGCACCCGACAATGAAAACTCCTTCTATCAAAAGGTGAGTTCACCATTGTTCTTCGCACTTGATTTATATTTTTGTAAATTTGTTGCTTGTCATTTTCATTGTCAATGTTTGTTTGTTCGGCTATTTCCCGTTTTCGATATCCTTTGATGATCCAACATCGCTACTGTAAGGAAACAGGTCTCCGAGATTATCTTCCGACTTTTCGTTCATTGTCCAATCTGCCGTTGAAGTCATCAGTGATTTTGTTTGTTATCTATCTCCCGTTCCCAACATGCTTTGATGACCCAGCATTACTAGTATAAGGAAACAGGCATCCGTGACTCTCCTCCGCCTTTTTGTCCATTGTCTAATCCGCCATTGGTCCATACGGCTGATGCAAGACGGCCTATTATTTAGCCGTTGATCGACGAATGTCGAGCATACGTTGCTATGGCCGCTCCACGAAGAGGCTAATTGGCAATAGGTGCAAGTTTAATATTTAATCGACTGGCACTAAAATGTTATGGACATTATAATAAAATTTATTAATTATTAAAAAAATTATTTATTAATTTTAAAGTAGAAGCTGTAACAAAATAACTAAACTATTAAATAAACTGTTAACTAAAAATAGTTTATTGAATATTTTTATTGTTATTTATCGAATTCCAAAGAAGCCAAAGTTCGTATGGAAGCATCATATCGAAGTAAACAAATATTAATATAGATTAAATTTTTATTTTTTATTTTTTTACTCAAAAGTTATAATAAAAATAGAAAACTAATTGGTACATCAAATTCGTGTTCTTTCATACTTCTGAGGTGGACACCTTTAGGATACGAGCAGTTCTCTTCGTCGTGCTTTAACAAAGCAATCGTCACGTTCACACATCGCCTACTTGCTGTTTGGCTTCTAACTGACATTCTGGTCGCTCTTATACACATTGAGGCAGCGGACGCAAGAGATAAACTTATATCTGAGCGAATGCGTCGGATACTCTCGGAGTATGGCAACTTTAATGAAGTAGAAGACTTGGAATTAAATTAGTAGAAGAGAAATAGGAATTAAATTCGGTCAAACTATCATTACCAATTCTAGGGAAGAGCTGGATAGCTGCCTGAAAGAAGGTCACTCTGATGGGATCAAAGTAAAACCTCCTTCTAAGCAACGTATCTTTATCTATCCGCCAGCAAATAAGGTCATGAGAGGTGGTATGATGTTGGCGCGACTTCTCAGTACAGATGGGTTTCAACAAACACTTCTTATGAAGCAGTAATATGTTGAGGAAAGAATTAGTTATTGAGCAATGAAAGATAGGGGAAGGTGGTTTGTGAATAAGATAATCGTTCCTGGTTCTGCTGTTTGCTGCGTAAATCCGACGACCAGTTCTGTCGTTGAAGTCACCAAGCAACATGTCATAACCGCTACCCAATATACGATCCAGGAGCTCACGGTTATTGTGAATTTCTACTGGCCGGATATAGATATTGGCTATGCTGCGTTTACCGTTTTTATAGAGTGACATAGCTAAACAAGACGGCTGAAGAAGAATAGTTAAGTAAGAGGGGTGATCTTGAAGAGCTCTTTAACATGGTTAAAAGACCTTGAGATTAAGAGGAGTGAGGTGGGGTTATGTTCGGAGTATAGTGGGTGTAGATGTGCTTAGGGATAAATCGAGTATTGTCATGGGGAAACGGATAGGCCGCGTCTCCTGAAGGACTATAACATCTGCATATATATCAAATAGAAGGCTAAGGGCAGAGCACCTCCCGAATCCACTGAAGGATATTCAGTGAAAAATGATCTTGATTACTTTGCATATTGTTAAGTTAGCTAGATTGGGATGCCTCCTCCTAGTCCGAACCAGAGGTGAGAAGGTTGCCCTTCCCACACCCAACCGGACAAGTTAGAGACACTTGCCCACGGGCGTTATTTTCATTTCTCGTCGTGACCTCATCTGCTAATTCCCATAGGTTTCCATTCTGCGTGGTAATTGTAATAGGAGGAACTGTCTTGGAAAAAGACAGGATTGGTTTCTTGGAAGAGAATGTGAATCTCCTCTTAGAATTCATACTTGAAGAATTTGATTTTGCTCTCTTCTTTGAAGATTTAACAATAGGAAGAGAGATTATGGAAGGCTTAGATTGTGTATTTGCCAAACTGGAAATCAGTAATTCAATCAATCGAGTTGTTTCTTGTTGGTGTTCTAAAGAAGTTGAACATTTCGTCCATATTAGGTCCAGAGGAGTTATACACCGAATATGCCGTTAAGGGGGGAGAGTAGACATTATTCTTCACTGTATGCCTTTTCACATAGTCCATGAACGCTGAACATCTTATTGACCACGCAGGATGTTCAAGTCCGCAATTCGTGCATTTTGGGGGCTAGTTTGAATTGAAAGTCATGACGAATTCATCAGATCCACACACTCCGCATGTCTTCATCCTACCACAGGTGGAGTTCCAGTGTCCCCACATGTGGACACGTGTTACAATGTGGAAATGTAAGATTTACCGTACTTGCAATTGTAAAGTTTAGATTGCAACCCATAAAAGGATTGAATGCTGCATTCGACGGGAGATGGAAATTGTCCTCTTCGGTATTTGCGAATGCAATAGGAAGAGTTTGGTCGTCTTTGGCTTTTTATAAATCTAATGTTTTGAAGAGAATAACGTTTTTGAAGTTCTACTATATTTTCTTTTTCTAGGTCGGGGATAATATCAGTAATCTTTACTGTCGACATAATAGGCTTTGATACTCGAGTTCCTTTATGTGAACCATTTTCTTTGAAGAACTTAGCAAAAGAGCTGAATAAGTCCGAGGATACGAAGGCTGTAGTAATTATTCATCACTTTTGCAAAGTTAATCATAACTCTATTAGGTTGTGTATTAATAAATTTTCTCGGAAATTCGTTGAAATACTGTTTTTTTTGCATTGGAATTGTGGGGGTAATGTTTACCAGATTAACGATTTTTTTAATCAAAGGAAGTTCCTTCATTTCACAAATTAGAACAGTAAAGTTACTAACCTTAATTTCTTCAGTTTGCATGATCAATTATTGACAACAGTAAATGCAAATATTTGCAAAATCAATCTATTGACTTTTCGAACTCTGCGAGTTCGAATAGATTGTATAAATAAAATAAACTTTTAGCATTGTTGGAAATAAAAAACTTAATTTTGTAACAAAGTGTAAAATTTAAAGAAAATTGATAAAAATAAATAATTGTGCGATTTATTTTAATTTTAAAAAATACAATTATTAATATATATTCTCTATTCTGTATATTCTACATTCTGTATTTTATTTTCTGTATCGTATATTCTGTATTTTATTTTCACCGGTGACGTGCTTTAAATCTTAGATGATGGAATTGTTGATTTTCGAAAATTTTATACCATAAATATCAATGTTGATTAAGTTTATATGTTAAGAAACAAATAAATAAATAAGAAATAATTTCAATACAACTTTATTAGTTAACACGAACAGGAAAGTATAAACCTGCATGCTTTTTTACAAACTTCGTCGGAAAGCTTAAACCGGAATGAGCCTACCACAATTAGCTGATCTAATTTCTCCAAAATATTCATCATCCAATTACAGGATGTCACAATATTACAAGTTTCGTTGTTCCTTATTTTCGCTTACGACATTCTCTCCTATTCCAGTTTTTTATAATTAATGACGTGTACTAAAAAATTTTGAAAATATAAGGATGAACTTTTTTAACAATACTATTTGACTAATACGTGAAACCACTTCGTTTAAAAGGCGTAATGAAATGCTACTAAAACCAATAAAATACATGAATCTAGATATGTACAATTGGTATGCTTTACTTTCCATCTGTACTTTATGCATCCATCGTTTATTATCGATTTCTTGTGCAGTGCCGTGAGTTTTGCTTCGGTCGATATTATTTTGCTCGACTTCTCCAAGACTTTTGATAAGTTCCACGTGAGGGTATGTAAACTTATTACTTCATTACGGTTTTTCCGTTTAACTTAGTGAATAAATTAGAAATTTTCTAAAACTACGATCTTTTCTAGTTCGTGTTGGAGGATCCTATTCAAGCAGCAGGAGTTTATTTTCGGGAGCGCCCATGGTTCTGCGCTTGGACCTTTACTATATATAATCTTTATCAGTGATCTCTACTTCTTTGCTTCCAGAATGAGTTCCTAGCATTTCCTGATGATTTAAAAATATGGAGAGTAATTCTCGAATCTTCCGATAGTTTGTTACTACAGGAAGTTCTAGATAATTTATAAATATTGTAATGAAACTGGGATGCATCTGAATTCACAGAAGTGTGTTGTTATGAGACTTAGTTAGCTTGAATGTGGTCTCGCAAAATAATTGTACATATATCGCTAAAAATAAATTGAATAGTGAATATGCACGTCATAAATCGATACGTGATTTGTATTGTATTAAGAATTCATTAATAAAGATGAATATGGACACTTTTACAAGATTGTATAAATCCTTGTTAAAAAAGGATTTATTTTAACGTGGCAAATGCGTGCCAGCGCACGCTTACATGACCACAAACAACAAAACAAGACTGTGAATCAGGTGTCGAGAAGGTGTAAACGGAGGAGGTGTTTGAATGTGATAAAGGAGGGAGCGCGGCGGACGTCGAGAGGGAGTTGATTCCAGGCGAGTGAGGCGGCGACGAGGAAGGATCGGAGACCGTAGTTGTTGGAGTAATTTAGAACGTGGAGTAATAGGGTATGACAGGAACGCGGCGATAGCGAGGTGGGGCGAGTATTGTTTAAGAAAGGAAGGTTGATGAACGATGGGGATCCGACAGCGATGAAACGAAAAGTAACGAAAAGAAGGCGGAGTTTGATGCGAATGTGGATGGTGGGCCAGGAGAGTTGGGCAAAATATGTGGATGTGTGGTCGAAGCGACGGAGACGAAAGAGCACTCGAACGGCGGTGTTGATTATTCGTTGTAGGGGTAGGATGATGGATTTTGGAGAATTGGCGAAAAGGCTAAGGCAGTAATCGATTTTAGGGAAAAGAAGCGATAAAAGAAGAGACAAACAAGAACGCGAGTCGATAAGGGGGCGGATACGGCGGATGTCACGGATAATTAAGTTAGATGAGCGGACCTTGTCACGGACGAAGGGTTTAAGGGAAAGGTGATCATCGAAATGGAAGCCTAAGAAAGTGAGATTGTGGACTATGGGGATGATCGATGAGGCAAAATATACAGTGGGAGGAGATATGTTTGGTTTACGGGGGAGGATCCACATTATTTTGGACTTTTCGGGGTTTAGAACGAGATGGAGATTGGAGAGACGTTTGTAGATAGAAGAAAGACAGTTGGAGGCAGAAATGCCGATATCGTGTATGCGATGTGCGGGTGAATGAGCATAGATTAGAATGTCATCAGCGTATTGCATGACGTTAAAAGAGTAAGGTTTGATAAATGGAGAGAGATCGCCAAGCAAAAGAGAGAAAAGCAGGGGACCTATGACTGAACCTTGTGGGACCCCGTAAACAATAGGTATGGAGGGGAGGATGATGAATTAGAACAGACGCGAAAGGAACGGTCGGATAGATATAAGGCGAACCATGCTACGGAGAAGGAAGAAAAGCCGTAATCATAACGAAGGCTAGAAAGGAGGACGGAGTGGTCGACAATGTCGAATGCGGAGGAGAGGTCGAGGGAGATGAGAACACTATATAGAGCCTTGTCTCGAGAAATGAGTAAGTCGTTGTACACTTTTATGCATGCGATTTCTGTCAAGTGATTAGAGCGGAAAGCGGATTGGAAAGGAGGGTACAGATTGGATGAGGAGAGATAAGCGTTGATTTGTATTAAGATGAGGCGTTCTAAGAGCTTAGAAAGAGTAGGGAGTAGTGAAAAGGGCGATAGCTAGAAGGAAGGAAGGGGTCAAGCGATTGTTTCTTAAGGAGGGGACGAACGATTACGGATTTTCAGTCTGATTATAACATATATATGTATATCTTTTTCCGAATATAAGGTTAATTAATTTTACTAACGCTTCTTTAATATATACTAAATCTAGATTTGTATAAAGCGTACTAAAATCGTATGTATTTATATTTTGAAAATTTATTCCTTTTGTCTGTTCTAAAAATTCTTTTGTAGAATTAATACTGAAATAGTGTTTTATACCAGTATTAATTTCGATTACCTTGCAATATTTTTTAAAATGTGCTTTAATTACTTTAAGTATTTTATTCATATAGACAGAAAGTGGTTTTAATGTACATTTAAACGCACTACATATGAACCTAGGTTTTATTGGATTTTTATGTAATTTTGGATTCCAATATAATATAGGTATAGTTTTATTATCTAATTCAACCTTTATACCCTTTTTATCCTTTATAGAACAGTGACTTGTAATAGTTGTTTCTAAACTCAACTCACTACGTTCATATGTTGGATTTACATTTAAATCATTAGAATTAACCTCTTTCATTAGTATATCATAATAAAGCTTTTTGCATATGAAGACAAAGTTATTACTAGCTTTATCAATAGTTGTTATTATATAGTTTTCTTTTTATTTAGTAAGTTCTTTATACATATCTTTATTAATTTTATCTTTCCTTTTATAATTGTTTGTTATTTTCATTTTATTTTTAATTTTATCAAATATATAATCTTTCCAAATTTTTATCTTAGATATATTCGAGCTTTCACTATTAATCAGCTTACTAAAGTAATCATTTAAGTTATTATATAACGAACTGTAAATTTTATTTTTGTCGTTGTTGTTATTTAATCTATATTTATACCTTTTTGATATCAGCTTTCGTAATTCACAATTTTCAATTAATTCTAGATTATGGGTACATATATGTTCATTTATTTTATCAAAACTAAGACTTTTACAATTGCATTCTGTTTCCATTATGTTTCTAATATTATCGTTACATATTGATTTTAATTATTTATTATAATTACAAATTTTTCGTCCTAATGGTGGTAGGAGTTATACCTTATTTTAGGAATATATTTACTTAAATCTGACCCTATTATTTCTTTACTTTTAGAATTATTTAAAAGTCCGGCTATATTTATGTTATCTATACATTTATTAATGAAGTTTATGGTTAATGTATATTTTCTATTGTTATTATTTACATTTATTGTATGATTATAGTATTTTGTATTACAATAACTGTCTATTATACAACTTAGCCTATCATAGTCGTTAATTAATTTTTGATTTATTGAACATATGATATCTTTAGAAAAACTTCTTATATTTACATAAAGATCTTTTAGCTTATTATCACTTAAAAGTTGTTTTAACATTTCTAATTGTTCATTTATATACATATCTTTTTTAATATTTTTAACTCTATTTTTCCTATTCCTTTTATCACTATGACTTCTTGGTTTGCGTTTAACCGGATTATTATAATATAGTTGTTTATTATGTATTATACTACTTCTGCCAATTCCTTGTACCACGTCATTTAATCCTAATGGGTACATGGAATTAAGCGTTTTAATCCAAAAATCTTCTTTTTCTAATAGTTTTTGATTTAATATTGAAATGTTTTCTTCGATAATATGTTCTAAAATAAATAATTTACAGTTTTTAATATCATGTCCTATTAATCTCATATGTTTATGAAATATAGTTTGAATATTATGCTGTATATTATATATGTGTTGCCTAAACCTAGTTTTTAACATTTGATACGTTTTTCCTATATATTGCAACCCACATGTGCATTGTATTAGATACACTACACCTGCGGTATTGCAGTTACAATTATTATTAATATTTAATGAAAAACATTTGTTTGTCGTATTACTTACGATACAATTATTATTATTTATAACATCACAAACTATACAATTTTTTCTGTTACATTTAAAAGATCTAAAATTGAAATCATTAGTACTTACGTATTTTTCCAATATTGTTGAGTACATGTAACTTTTAAGTCATGATTTTTAACGTTGCTTTTTCGGTGTCGCCACCTAGTTTAGTTGACTCGGACTAAACTTACAACGGGCCATCCAGCAGCATCTGACAGGGGGCTGCCCTGCTTAAGGCGGTTGCAGGCTGGAACAAGATCTATAAAGATCTACCACCTTCACTCCACGCGCTACGCGACCTAGCTATTGGCCATTACCTGGTCTCTTAAACGTGATCACGTGAAGCAGTTTACATTTTAAAGTGTAAACACCTTGGGATGCAAACTTCTCCCTTTTTTAAGAATTAATAATTCATGCTTGTTTGAAAATAAGAAAAAATAATAAAGTCGTAACCAATAACACATAGTTTCAGTATTTCTGACAGAGGTCATATTACCGGGAAAACAAAGTCCACAGGTCAATAATAACATGTCAGTAGAACAAATTAAATTAGCTAACTGAGTCTACGTATTGTTATATAATTATAAAATAAACAAAACATAATAATGCTAAATCAAAATTTAATAATTAAATAATAAAATTAATAATTGTTTTTAGATTTTCTATAATTTAAATCAAGTTAAAAAATAAAAATAAAAAATAAAAAATAAAATAAAAAAAAATCATTTTTATGAATTGACTAATAAATAACAGACGTTGTATCAGAATAAGAATTAGAGGTCATCAGGAGGAACTGCTATGCTATCAGGTTTCGGCCCCTAACTCCTCTACCCAACATAGCAGCGGGGCCAAATACATGCTAATGATGTATTTCCTCTGAAATAACTATCTAGTATCTTATTCTAATGCAAAGTATATTATTTATTATCCATCCATAAAAATTTGCCACTTAAGAGTTTAAATTTATTCTTTATATTATTGTGTTGATTTATATATTTTACTATTTTCTGCTTGATGTTATTTTTATAGTAACCTAGTTTAAAATATGTATCTATTAAATTATTTAAATGATTTTGAAGAAAGCCAATATCATTACATATTGTTGCAATTCTTAAAATTTCATTATTTAATGTATTATATTTTATATTATATGGTATGCATGAATGCTCATGCAAAAATATGTTTCTTGTAAATTTAAATATGTCATCTTTACGATATAAATTAATAGTAGTTTTAGTTAATGTTAATTTAATGTTCATATCTAGATATACACCTTCTTTATCATTAATATTGGTTTTGTTAAGAATAAGGCTTTCTGGATAAATTTGCTCACTAATTGAATAAAAATTATTAGAATTAAATACACATATATCATCAATGTATCGAAACATATATTTCATATATTTATATTGTTTAGATTTAGTTTTTACACAGTTATGAACAAATTCATATTCTATAAAGCTTAAAAACAAGTCAGCTATAATTGGGCTACTATTACCACCCATTGGAACACCTTTTACTTGTCTAAATATAGATGTCCCTACTTTTAAATAATTTTGATTTATCAAAATATTTAAGGATTCTATTAATTCAATTTTATCCATATATTTATATTTATTTGATGGTTTAATTTTTGTTAGATAGGCGTTATAATTATTATAACATATATATGTATATCTTTTTCCGAATATAAGGTTAATTAATTTTACTAACGCTTCTTTAATATCTACTAAATCTAGATTTGTATAAAGCGTACTAAAATCGTATGTATTTATATTTTGAAAATTTATTCCTTTTGTCTGTTCTAAAAATTCTTTTGTAGAATTAATACTGAAATAGTGTTTTATACCAGTATTAATTTCGATTACCTTGCAATATTTTTTAAAATGTGCTTTAATTACTTTAAGTATTTTATTCATATAGACAGAAAGTGGTTTTAATGTACATTTAAACGCACTACATATGAACCTAGGTTTTATTGGATTTTTATGTAATTTTGGATTCCAATATAATATAGGTATAGTTTTATTATCTAATTCAACCTTTATACCCTTTTTATCCATTATAGAACAGTGACTTGTAATAATTGTTTCTAAACTCAACTCACTACGTTCATATGTTGGATTTACATTTAAATCATTAGAATTAACCTCTTTCATTAGTATATCATAATAAAGCTTTTTGCATATGAAGACAAAGTTATTACTAGCTTTATCAATAGTTGTTATTATATAGTTATCCTTTAATTTAGTAAGTTCTTTATACATATCTTTATTAATTTTATCTTTCCTTTTATAATTGTTTGTTATTTTCATTTTATTTTTAATTTTATCAAATATATAATCTTTCCAAATTTTTATCTTAGATATATTCGAGCTTTCACTATTAATCAGCTTACTAAAGTAATCATTTAAGTTATTATATAACGAACTGTAAATTTTATTTTTGTCGTTGTTGTTATTTAATCTATATTTATACCCTTTTGATAGCAGCTTTCTTAATTCACAATTTTCAATTAATTCTAGATTATGGGTACATATATGTTCATTTATTTTATCAAAACTAAGACTTTTACAATTGCATTCTGTTTCCATTATGTTTCTAATATTATCGTTACATATTGATTTTAATTCTTTATTATAATTACAAATTTTTCGTCCTAATGGTGGTAGGAGTTTATACCTTATTTTAGGAATATATTTACTTAAATCTGACCCTATTATTTCTTTACTTTTAGAATTATTTAAAAGTCCGGCTATATTTATGTTATCTATACATTTATTAATGAAGTTTATGGTTAATGTATATTTTCTATTGTTATTATTTACATTTATTGTACGATTATAGTATTTTGTATTACAATAACTGTCTATTATACAACTTAGCCTATCATAGTCGTTAATTAATTTTTGATTTATTGAACATATGATATCTTTAGAAAAACTTCTTATATTTACATAAAGATCTTTTAGCTTATTATCACTTAAAAGTTGTTTTAATATTTCTAATTGTTCATTTATATACATATCTTTTTTAATATTTTTAACTCTATTTTTCCTATTCCTTTTATCACCATGACTTCTTGGTTTGCGTTTAACCGGATTATTATAATATAGTTGTTTATTATGTATTATACTACTTCTGCCAATTCCTTGTACCACGTCATTCAATCCTAATGGGTACATGGAATTAAGCGTTTTAATCCAAAAATCTTCTTTTTCTAATAGTTTTTGATTTAATATTGAAATGTTTTCTTCGATAATATGTTCTAAAATAAATAATTTACAGTTTTTAATATCATGTCCTATTAATCTCATATGTTTATGAAATATAGTTTGACTATTATGCTGTATATTACATATGTGTTGCCTAAACCTAGTTTTTAACATTTGATACGTTTTTCCTATATATTGCAATCCACATGTGCATTGTATTAGATACACTACACCTGCGGTATTGCAGTTACAATTATTATTAATATTTAATGAAAAACATTTGTTTGTCGTATTACTTACGATACAATTATTATTATTTATAACATCACAAACTATACAATTTTTTCTGTTACATTTAAAAGATCTAAAATTGAAATCATTAGTACTTACGTATTTTTCCAATATTGTTGAGTACATGTAACTTTTAAGTCATGATTTTTAACGTTGCTTTTTCGGTGTCGCCACCTAGTTTAGTTGACTCGGACTAAACTTACAACGGGCCATCCAGCAGCATCTGACCAGGGGCTGCCCTGCTTAAGGCGGTTGCAGGCTGGAACAAGATCTATAAAGATCTACCACCTTCACTCCACGCGCTACGCGACCTAGCTATTGGCCATTACCTGGTCTCTTAAACGTGATCACGTGAAACAGTTTACATTTCAAAGTGTAAACATTTTGGGATGCAAACTTCTCCCTTTTTAAAGAATTAATAATTCATGCTTGTTTGAAAATAAGAAAAAATAATAAAGTCGTAACCAATAATACATAGTTTCAGTATTTCTGACACAAGGCAGAGCGGAAAAGAGAGAGGTCAAGATTTCTCCGAGGGTGACGTAGGATTGTAGGTGTGTGATGAGGGGTGTGGTTGCGAGTGAGATCAAGGGTGATAAGAAAGTGATCGGATAGACCAGGATCAGAGATTGACAGTGAGGTGTAGGCAGTAAAATGATCGGGGACAGCGATGATGTCGAGTGCCCCACTAAGTATATGTGTGGGGGCAGTGGAGATTAG
Source organism: Pomphorhynchus laevis (assembly GCA_012934845.2). Taxonomy (NCBI): domain Eukaryota; kingdom Metazoa; phylum Acanthocephala; class Palaeacanthocephala; order Echinorhynchida; family Pomphorhynchidae; genus Pomphorhynchus; species Pomphorhynchus laevis. The sequence continues at coordinate 133,420 of WNNJ02000555.1, forward strand.
TTTGTAATTGTAGTTGGATAGAATGTTGATGAACCGGATGGAATCCGTAGAAGAGGGGCGGTCTAGGCGGATATTGAAGTCGCCTAGAACGAGTGAAGGGATTGAGGACAAAGAACAATGAGAAAGGAGGTCAGCGAGTTCGGTAAAAAATAAGGCTGTAGGAGCTGATGAACCAGGACGGTATACAATGGCGAGATCTAGAGTGATCGGGTTAGAATAACGACAAGTGAGCAATTCAAAAGAGCAAGGACTGAAAGGGGGATTGATTTTGCGAAGAGACGCTGGGTGACGCGCAAATGCGACGATGCCGCCATGATTAGAGGATTTAGAAGGGCATGAGCTGAGGGGGCGGGCGGATTCGACTAGGGAGCAACCGGCAGAGAGCAGACGGCGAATGGAAAGGTCGTCGGAATCTGAGTGCCAGGATTCGGTGAGGCAGAAGAGATCGATGGATTGCTTGGTGAATAGGTTGAGGATAAGATCGGATTTATTGAGAATAGATCTAGTGTTGAGGAGACCGAGGCGGAAACCGTGTGCTGTGGCGAAAGAGTCTAGTGGAGAAGACACATAGGAGAGATGGAGCGCCATCGAATTTTTGGACGGGTGTGGACAACTTGAAAATTTCCGTCTATGTTTCGGATGGAGAGTGATGTTTCGCCGTTTTCCTCGCGACGGCGTTTTTCGATGCGGGCTGAAGAGATTTGAGCGATTTCAGAAGGGGCGCGATCGGGGAAAATTCGAGTGGTTGAAGATGACATGAGTTTGAATCGTTGAGAGAGGACAGAAGACGCGTGAGAGCGATGCTTGAAAACAATTTTTAGGAGAGGGGGCTGGGAAGGATTAGATTGAGAAGATTTGTTTAGACGGATGAATGCGACAGGAGAAATGCCCTTGAAAAAGGATGGTTTATCCGAAGGAACAATAGACGAGATGATGGATCTGAAGGCGGAAACATCGTGGTCCAGACGTGCTTGTGGATATAAGGAGTTAGAAGGCGTGATATTAGTAACAATGACGCAACGATCGCGAGAAGCAAAACGCTTCCGTAAAGGAGGACTACTGACGTGAGTAGGTGAGATCACGATAGAAGAGCTGTCAGTTGATGATTTGGAGGGATTTGGTTTGACGACGGGAGACATAGAGGATAATGATAATAAAGAGGGTGGCAAGCGATGTGAGGAAAGGTTATGAGTGGAAGGATAGTGGAGGTTGGTGGATGTGATTTTGATTGATGGATGCAAGTTATTGAGAAACGAGACGGGAAGGACGGGACGTGGGGTGTCAGGGAGTGAAGATGACATGGAATGGGAAGTGTATATGGTGGCTGGGTCGTTGGGTGGAGAAAGGACATTAGAAACGACGGGGGTAGTTTGAGTTGACGTGTTGGATGTTGAATGTGTTGGATGTTGATATGTGCTTATTGGACATAAATGTTGATATGTGCTTGTTGAGACCACGCTTGGAATATAGTGTTCAAGCGAGTTATCCAATTACTAAAAAGGAGTTATGTTATTAAGTCAGTCCATATTTGGGCCACGATGTTGTATAGGTTCGACATTTCATATACTGTAAGGTTGGAAACTCTAAAATTATTCGAAATCAAAAATATATTTACTTTATTAGATTTGTCAACAATGAGAGAAATTGTCCATGGTTCTTTGGTTACCCATAGGATAACATACAAGCTAGTCAATTTCTACATAGAGAACATCACAGGGCGCTATATAATTACCGTAACATTATTATTACAAGCAAGCATTGGCTATAAAGCCGTTTCGCTCGATCACAAGAAAACATCATTACATACACCAAAATCAACATAAAAATATCAATAAAAAGGTAATCTTCATTATTCCCGCCGTTAATCGTCCAATTTATGAGAGCAGTCTTGAATGTCTTAACGTCTGTGGCCATTTGTAGGTTGATCGATTATTGCTCCCGTCTTTCCCTTTTATCAGCTCTATTATTTTCCCGAATCGATTATTGCCTTAGCATGTTCTCGAACTATCCCAAAACTACTCTTCAACCTCTCCATCATATTGTAAACTCAGCAGTTCGTGTTATCTATGTCTCCGCCGTTTTGGCCACATATCTCAACATATTTTCAATTTTTCCTGGCTTCCCACAATTAGCCATTGTGTCCAGTTTCGTTTAATTGTCCTGACCCAACGTGTACTGCATTGCGATTCCCTTGTTCATACTTACATCTTCCATATCTCGATGAATCTCGTCCTGCTTCTTTATCTTTAAGATCATCTAATTTCCTTCTTCTCTACACTCCAAATTATTTGACAAATTACCGCTTCCGTTCGTTTCCTGTTGCTGCTCGCTCCTCTTGCTTAGAATTCCCTTCGTACATCCGCTCGACTTCCTTGTTTATACTATTCGAAATTCATCTACGGGATTATGTTTTATTAGTTTGATCATATTTTTTGTCATTTTTAGTGGGCTTGTAAGCGCGCCGTTGCCACGCATTTACCATTCAAAATAAATTTCTTTTCTATATCAACTTTTTCGCGGTAATTTGCACGCAATATATCGATTAACTCATAGGATAATTAGATTTAATGATAATTAGATTTATTTTTAAATATCAAACTAGAGATACAAACGACCTATCAAAACAGCCACTAATACTATGATATGTACTTGTGTAATATATACTACTAATTATTTATAATTATTTATTTAATTTATTCTATTCATCATTATTGTTTTATTTATTAATAGTTTAATGACGCAAACACATTTAGCTTATCTAATTCCTCCAAACTATTCCTCATCCCATTCATGCGTTTCCCTATACTCCCATTTTCATTTTTCCTCATTTTCGCTTATAGCATTCTCATCCTCTTCCAGTTTCTTACAATTAATGACGTGTAAATGAAAGAAATTCTTGAAATATAAGATGAAACTTTTTAACAATACTATTTGACTAATAAATAAAACCACATTGTTTAATAGGCGTAATGAAATGCTAATAAAAACAAAAAATGCAGGAATCCAGATCTATACATATGGGTATAGACTTCCCTATCAGATATTCTTAAGCGTTACTTTAAAGATAGAGATTTTGTCTTTTTCACTTATACCGAGGATTGTCTCGGGGTCCCCGCTCAGAAAGTTTAATCGGAAACATTTCAAAGGAAGACGCCTCATAACCATCCTCGAAATGTGGCCTAGCCACTTAAGATAACTTCCTTCTACGTGGAGGAGCAGCGACTTTACTCCAAGATTCTCGCGAATAACCGAGCTTTAACTTTATCTCTTTAAATTAAAACATTATCTTTCCAGAACATATCGTCGCAAATCAAATTATACGATTACGAAATTGATCATTGATCGTTGCCTAAGGGTATCCTGATGCCATGTGTATCTGTGGATATCGTGATGTGCGAACATTATATTGTTTATTGACAAATTGTTATAAGAACAAAAATGCAACAATTTCGCACCATTCGCGTTCAGATGAGGCGTTCCGTTCCTCCGCAACAGTCCCTTCCAGGTTTGTCATTGCCAACGTGAACATTGAAGTCTCCAAAAAATAAGAGAATCACCTGCAGGTTTACTATCAAGTAAATCCTGAAGATCACCAACCACAGTTGCGTATTCCGAGCTAGTGTTGGGTGCATAAACACATACAAAAGTTAACCCTTTTCCTCTTATGACTACAAGTTTCAATGACGCCAACGTTTCATTTACTGGGAAAAACTTCTCTGCAACTAACGACAACCGTGCGATGATATATTTATATCCCCCTACCCGCCTGTCGACGCGTCCCCGTTGCAACCCCGAATAGTGTAAGATTCAACCTTAATCCAAAAGTTGAGTACCGGAATCAGAATAATGAAGAGAGGTAACTCCAACTATTTCAACACCGAAGCGATTTACCTCCCTCCTAGATCTAGGTATTTCCCTTTCAACGATGTAACCTTCCACGTTTCTGCAGATACACTTGTCTCATGCGGTAAACGTCGACCTTTGGTTTGCTTATTCCGCACAACTGCCAGAGCTCACGGTACTCGACTTTGACAATTCCTCCGGTCAGTGGTAAGCTATCCATAGTTTTGATTTATTCATTGAATTGTCTCGTCATCCTTATCATTGTCTTTGTTTTTGTTTAGTCATCTGTTGTTCTTCTATCCTTTAGTAATCAAATACCATTTGCTGCAAGGAAACGTGTTTTTGTTCAGATCTCTGCTGTCCCCATATCCTCTGATAGTCCAATATCTCATTGAAGCAAAACGTCAAAGACGCTGTTCTGCTTTCTTTAGATTAATCCACCGATTTGGGCATAAGAGGGATTCGAGCTAGTTTTCCAACGAACTAGCCCTACAGCTGATACAAACCTGTCAATTATTTAGCCGCCTGAATATTTAGGTGCTGCATAAACCGAACAACGGAAAGGTTGACTGACAAAATACATGACCCGGAGAAAACACACTTCTCGACGACGAATCTGTTAAGCCCGCACCTAGCGTTCCTATTATAAACTCGAAATATAATAATTGTTTCAATACCACTTATGTGTCGAATTTACTCATTTTTTTAGATAAATTGTATTTTTTGTTTTAATGTTCATTTTAAAACGGCGGAACAGACAATCAGCTTACCGTGCCGTTTTATTGATAAATTTCATCATATAACTAATATTGTACCAATATAAGATATTGTGTTATAAATTTATTGTCCACTCATGTGCTAAATTCTTGATTGAACAAAATAGAGTGAGACTATTTTTTTAATTAGTTAAATTTTCGATAAATACATTTTAATGGCAGTTAGGACTGAACCTTGTGGGACTTCGCAAAAAATAGGGATGAGAGGGGAGGAAGATGAATTAGAACAGACGCGAAAGGAACGGTCGGATAGATATGAGGCAAACCATGCTACGGAGGAGGAAGAAAAGCCGTAATCATAACGAAGGCGAGAAAGGAGGACGGAGTTGTCGACAATGTCGAAGGCGGAGGAGAGTTAGAGGGAGATGAGAACACTATATAGAGCCTTGTCTCGAGAAATGAATAAGTCGTTGTAAACTGTCATGCAGGCGATTTCTGTGGAGCGATTTGATCGGAAAGCGGTTTGGAAAGGTGGGTACAGATTTGATGACGAGAGATAAGCCTTGACCTGTATTAAAATGAGGCGTTCTAAGAGCTTAAAAAGAGTAGGGAGTAGTGAAATTGGGCGATAGCTAGAAAGAAGGGAGGGGTCGAGCGATTGTTTCTTAAGGAGGGGACGAACGATTACGGATTTTCAGTCTGAAGGGAAGATACGACTGCGGATGAACGAGATAAACAAGGTTGTGAGAAATGGGGATATCGATGAGCATATGGATTTTAATATGTGAGTAGGCAGGGGATCAATAGGTGAGATTTTGTCGGGTAAGGACATAAGGACAGATGATACTTCGGCAGGGGAGATGGGATAAGATAAAAGAGTTCCGTGAAGATGAGTCGAGGCGAAGAAGAGTGAGATGGAATGGAGACGGTGGTGTGAGAAAGCAACGTGGATATTTTTGTCATGATAAATGACGAATAATCATGGGGATTGATTTTGCAAGATGAGGAGCGAGCTAGAATTGAGTTAAAAGTATGCCAGAAAAATAAAGATTTATTTTAACGTGGCAAATGCGTACCAGTGCACGCTTACATTACCGCAACAAAACAAAAATGTAAATCATGTGTCGAGAAGGTGTGAACGGAGGAGGTGTTTGATGTGATAAAGGATGGATCGCGGCAGACGTCGAGAGAGAGTTGATTTTAAGAAAGACTTAGAGTTGAATGAAGTGATAATTTTATACTGTCAGAAGTTGCATTTAGTACGCAGTGGGTTGAGATAAGACTGGAGAAGAGCAAGATAGGAATCACGAAGAGACGGAGATAGCGAGTGGATATCACGTCTGAGATGGCAGTGATGTACTCGAAAGCATGAAGGATTTGACGCTTTGATAGTAGTCATTGGATGTCAAATCATGGGGCACGGTGTAAGCGACGGCGAATGTGAATCTTGTGGAGCATGAGAAGATCGAGAGTGGATGTGAGTTCAGAGTCGAAAAGAAAGGCGAGATTGGGATGAGAGGATGATTTTATTGTGGGAAGGAATAGATACGATTTGAGTAAGGCAGAGCGAATAAGATGGATGTCAAGATTTCTCCAAGGGCGACGTAGGATAATAGGGTGTGAGGCGGGGAGTGGTTTGGAAGTGATATCAAGGATGACGAGAAAGTGATCGGATGGATCAGGATCGGAGATGTACAGTGAGGTGTAGGCAGCAAAACGATCGGGGACAGCTATGATGTCGAGTGCCTCGCTAAGGATATGTATGGGGCAGTGGAGATGAGTTTGTAATTGAAGTTGGATAGAATGCTGATGCACCGGATGGAATCGGTGGAAGAGGGGCGTTCGAGTCGGATGTTGAAGTCACCAAGAATGAGTGAAGGTATGGAGGACAAATAACAGTTTGAAATAAGGTCAGCGAGTTCGGTAAAAAAAATAAAGAGGTAAGAGCAGATGAACCAGGACGGTATACAATGGCGAGATCCAGAGTGTTCGGGCTAGAAGAACGACAAGGGAACAATTCAAAAGAGCAATACTAAAAAAGGGAATGATTTTGCAAAGAGAAGGGGGGGGGTGACGGGCGAATGCGACATTGCTTCCATGATTAGATAATTTATGAGGGGATGAGCTGATGAGGCGGGCGGATTCGACTAGTGAGCAATCGGCAGCAGGCAAACGGTGAATTGAAATGTCGTCGGAATCGGAGTGCCAGGATTCGGTGAGGCAGAAGAGATCGATGGATTGCTTGGTGAATAGGTTGAGGATAAGATCGGATTTGTGGAGAATATATCTTGTGTTGAGGAGACCGAGGCGATAACCGTGTGTGGTGGTGGTGAAAGGGTCTAACGGAGAAGACACACAGGGGAGATGGAGCGCCATCGAATTTTGGGGCGAGTGTGGACAATTTGAAAATTTTCGTCGATGTTTCGGATGGAGAGTGATGTTTCGCCGTTTCTTCGCGACGGCGTTTTTCGATGCGAGCAGAAGAGAGTTGAGAGATTTCGGGAGGAGTGCTATCGGGGAAAATGCGAGTGGCTGAAGATGATATTAGTTTAAATGGTTGTGATAGAACAGAGGACGCGTGAGTGAGATGCTTGAATACAATTTTCAGGAGAGTGGCTGAGAAGGATTTTATTGATAATATTTGTTTAGGCGGATGAATGCGACAAGATGGATGTCGTTGAAAAATGATGTGTTATCCATAGGAACAAGATACGAGAGGATATATCTGAATGCGGAAACATCGTGGTTGAGACGTGCTGGTGGAGATAAGGAGGTGGAAAGAGTGATATTGGTGACGATGATCGCGAAAGCGAAAGAGTTTTCGTGGAAGAATACAAGTAGAAGCGAGCCGAAAATCTGGAAAATTGTAAGTAATTTGTGTTTTAATCCTTACTTAACTACTACCATCATTAAGACAAAAAATACACTTACATAACAGTTAGTTTTTGAAAATTTGAATAATTTTTAAGACAAAATTCTTTCGCTATCGCATGTTCAGTAAAGAAATAAGATTCTTCCCAAATTGTATTAAAAATTCTGTGCTCATATTATTACGTCATTTTCTAGATCATTGCATATCGAAATTCTCTCTATTTTAATATTAGATTTCTAGTAATCAATTTTTCGACTGCCATGATTAACTGCAACGTTTTATTATTATTAAATACAACAGCAGCAAAAGAGCGTAGAGCTCGTACAGGCTGGGTACAGGGTAAAAAATAAATATCAATGAAAATCCGACTCGCTATCGCTGCGTTCCTGTCATACCCTATTACTCCACGTTCTAAATTACTCCAACAACTACGGTCTCCGATCCTTTCTCGTCGCCGCCTCACTCGCCTGGAATCAACACCCTCTCGACATCCGCCGCGCTCCCTCCTTTATCACATTAAAACACCTCCTCCGTTCACACCTTCTCGACACATGACACCTTCTCGACATGATTTACATTTTTGTTTGGTTGTGGTCATGTAAGCGTGCGCTGGCACGCATTTGCCATGTTAAAAAAATATTTTTTTATTGAATTAACGAGACAATATTTCGTCAATTTTGTCAGCTAAAATAAAATGGTTTATTATTATTAAATACAACAGCAGCAAAAGAGCGTAGAGCTCGTACAGGCTGGGTACAGGGTTAAAAAAATATCAATGAAAATCCGATTGTTTTAAGTTAGTACATTCTTCAGATTTCTCTTGAAGGACAAAATACTGGAGGCCGAAACCACTTGACTTGGTAGCTTATTCCAGCTTTTCCACGTTCGGTTGACAATTGTGTTAAATCTTCTTCGTGGACGAATGTGGGTCTTTAACGTGAGGTGATGTCCCCTCAATCTGTTTGAATTTCGAAGTTCGAACAGTTTGCGACAAACATGTTCCCTCTGCCCTTTTTGAACATTAAGCGCTGTCCACACAAACATTAAATCAGATGACTTTAAAGATTTCTTCACTGTGGTCACACCAAGTGCGTGAAGTCGAAAAATGAATGAGAGCTTGCGTTGGCTGGGTACAAGATGTGTGGCCTTGCGTAATATGGATTCGTACAGGTTCATCTCTGTCGTAGTTTGAGGGTGACAGGCAGGTGAAGCGTATATCATTAAAGATAAGACAAGCATTGTAAATTAACTTAAAACTGGATGCGTCAAGCTGGCCAATGGTCCTTCTAATAAGTCCTAAAATTCGACGGCATTTAGCAACTGTGTGACTGGTATGTGGGATGGTCGATAAGCTTCTATTTACGATCACTTCAAGGTCTTGAAATTGGAGAACTGTTTCAATTTCTCTTCCGTCAATGGTATATGATGAATTGATGTGTAGATGTCCGATGCGCATATGTTTTGACTTATCGGGGTTTAATACCAGTCCCCGTTGATTACACCATACCTTAATATTATCAATGTCTCTCTGGAGTATCATTGGATCTCGGCTATCGATTATTGGTCGCCAAATTTTCAAGTCGTCGGCATATAAACCACATGGACTCGAAATAGCTGTAGTAAGCTCGTTGATGTAAATAATGAAGAGCAATGGACTGAGTACCGATCCCTGAGGAACACCGCGTCCAGGATTTCTTGTTTTTGACATTTGTTTATTAGCCAATACAGTAATCTTCCGATTTCTAAGGAAGGAGTTAATCCAATTAAGGAGGGTTCCTCTGATGCCGTACTGTTCCAGCGTAATAAGGAGGACATCATAGTATATCCGATCAAATGCTTTGCTGAGGTCGAAAAACAAAACATCAACACTAACTCCAGCCTCGGCATATCTGGTCCAATCACTCCTCGCAAGTATGAGGTTTCTGGCAGTAGATCTTCCTGGGCGAAAACCATGCTGGTTGTCGCAGAGTACTTGGTTTCCTTTCTAGGTGCCCGATGATTCGTTTAAAAAGCAGTTGGTTGCTAGATTACGGTCGCCTTTTTTCTAGAGAGGTCAGATTATAGAACATTTCCAATCTGATGGTATACACCCTGTTAACAGGGAGAAATCGAATATGGTGTGTAAAGGTTCATATATTACTGGTGCAAGTTCCCGAAGAAGAATTGGAGGAATATTGTCTGGTCCTGCCGCAATTGATCGTGGTAGCTTTAGAAGTTCGTTAAGTACCTCAAATTTATTAAATGGAGTAAATTCGTAACACGGATATTGAGCTGTGGAGACTCGGGGGCAATACTGACAGGTAGGACTCTCTTCAGTGAATTGATCCAGGAAAATATTGGCAATTGCTTTGTCATCAAATGTGAGCTCACTAGTTTCCATAAATATAGAGTTGATCTCAGGCGTAGTTTATTTAAATGAGCTGATATGTTTGTACAATTTACTGAGATATCTTATTGATGATCGACAAAGATTGGAAACGAAGCACCTGCGTTTCTGACGTTTGAGTGCCGTTACTTGATTTCGTAATTCCTTGTAATCGGTCCGAGAACAATTCCATTTGAATTTTTTGTAAATTTTGTCTCTTGTCTTAATCATTTGTTTAATCTGCAAGTCAAACCAAATGGGAGTTTTATGGGATGTGCGCTGACGTTTTAAAGGGGATAAGTAATTTAGAGCATTGATCAAGGTAGATTTAAAATTTGCCCAGCACTGATCTATACCAATTACATATGGATTTGGCCATTGAATGTTTCGAATAGCTTGCTTCATACTTGCGAAATTCGCTTTGAATGGATTCAATTCGGGTTTTGCCGAGGGGGCTGTTTTAAAGAGACTGACAGAAAGCGCCAGCCTAATGACACAATGATCACTGTGGCCAATAGGGGGCTGAGAGAGATTTCATCAATTGTGGGTTCCCCTCGTGATAAGCAGATGTCTAAAATGGCAGACGATTGCTTCCTCCTTCTAGTGGGTTCGTGAATATGCTGATTAGATTGAGATCGTTCAACGTACCAAGGAGATTGGATGATTCAACATCACAACTATGTGTCGAAGTATATAGGTCCCAATTGACATGAGGCATATTGAAGTCTCCTAGGATAATGATTGGGGATAAGATTGTTAGGTGATGTCGTAAAAACGGTTGCTTGACGTATAATATAACTCCACCTCCTTTTGAGGCGGTTCGATCCGGTCGTATAACAAAGTAGCCTGAGATTGAGATTCCATTATCAGATATATCGTTGTTAAGCCAGGTTTCACTCAACGCTATGATGTTTGGGTTCATTAGATTAACGAGACACAATATTTCGTCAAATTTGTTGTACATGTTTAAACAGTTGAGTACATGACGGAAATATTATTTTGAGAGTAACGGCAGTGGTAAGATGTCGCTGTTGGTGTTAAAATGGGATTGATGTTTACGTGTTGGATGCACGAATCTGTGTAGCGGAGAGTATCGATTGAACGGTTAGATGGATTCCGAGGCTGAATCGCGTATTTACCCTCCGCTGCACAATTTGAAAATTATTCACAATTAGATTTTTTTAACCGCTTTGAATTCTTTGTTGAAGCTCGTTCCTTGCAGATTTCAATCTGTTTCTATCTTCAGTGCTGAGGTCAGGTAGAAGTCTGATACTGGAGCCCCTTAACTTAAAGGAATTCTTGATGATTTGCTTACTAGTCTCGGGGCTATCAACAACAACTTTCAAAAGCCTTGGTTTGGTACCATCTTGTTTCTTCCCAATGCGAAAGAGGTGTATTACCTGTCTATTTTGTTCGAATGATATTTCTGTTGGGAGAACAGTTGAAAGAACTTGCTTTACTGAATCAACATCCTGTTTAATCCGGATGAGACTGTTTGGACTCGGTGATTCGTTTAAATTTACAATGATGAAACATTTATCTCGACCGAATGTTCGGCGTTGATGTTGTTTAGGCTCAGATAGAATAGGTATGTTGGGGTTATCAGTGTTGTTTACACTGGAATTGGTATGATTTATCATTTGCTTGAGTGTTTCATCCGTTTTATATAGACTATGGGTTGTTTGAGGACAAGAAAAAGTTGGGAGTGCTGTGTGATGTGGTGCTTCTGTGTTTGTTTCCGGCCTTGGATGTGTTTACCGGGTGATATGGGATGTTTGTTTCTGTGTACCCTTGTAAGAAATGGTGGAATTCTCTAGATTTGACGAATCCAGGAAATCAGATTTAAGGTTAGGTAAGGAAGTTTCAAGGGTTGTTGCCTTTACGATTCGCGATCTTGCATGTCCTCGTGTCCAAACTCGAGTAGGGGCAGATTTCCGGAATATTGAAGTATCAGATGTTGCCGTTATGTTGATCGGGGCGATTTCATTGTATAGTGATGGTATTGTATCTTGCTCGAATACTTACATGTATAAGGGATATCTGATCGTAATGGTTTATCAGTGTCTTCGATTAGTGAGCTTAGGTCGTTAATAGTCTTATTTAAATTTGCAATTGCTAGAGCTGCACAGAAACCACAATAGAAATTGCGACTCGTCATTGTTTGAGAACTGTCTGAGGGGAAGCTTACTTTGGTCCATATCGTGCAGCCGTGAGAGTCACATGCCACTTCATTATCTGCGTACCCAACCGACTTTGTTGTATTGTTGTATTTTGCTTGATTGTTGGTCTTCTTTGCCATATTTTTGTCATATAATGTGATATTGTACTGTAATTTAAAAACCTTAAAAAAGTTAGAGATCTAATATACATACAATTATTCCTTCAGTTCCACTCGCTACGCTCGCGGATTGAACTCAATCTATCGATAAAAGGTCATGCCTAAAAAAGCGCGATCTCAGATCCCTGTTCCTGATCAAGAATCTTCCACATCGGAATGCAATGATGGTTATACCAGTTTTGAAGTTGGATGCGATTCCAAAGATTGTGATGTATGGACACTTGTTCGTGTTAAAATATCCGACCACTCGGTGTATAAACGTAAACAGTTCACATGCGGTTTTTGTACATCAGTACGACTACTACAGTTATCCTGATCCTCTACTCCTGTATCACACACGACCACTCAGACGAATGCTGTTTTAGATGTTTCCCTCGCATCAACACCTGACTTCGCATCTTATAATCCCATTATTGAACCTACTCTCTCTCACACTCTTCGTTCAACTACGTACCAAACTTCCATTAATCTTTCTCATTCTAACAATGCTAACGGTAAAGCTTTTCATCTCGTACATCCTCTTTCTTATTCCTCCCCCAATCTAGATAAATCTCAAACTTCTTTATTCTCCTCACGTACTCCTTACTCGACCTCCCCCGTATCACTTCTCAATAATTTACACACTTCCATCAAAATCATTTCCAGTAACATTTCCGATCAACTGATTCAACACTCCATTCCTGTCACTCATGCCCCAACCTATCTTAATTCTCCTTACTCTACCTCCCACGTAACACTTCCAAATAATTTACATCCTTCATTTAAAATCATCTACAGTCACATCTCTGATCAACCGATTTAACACCCCGCTCCTGTCACACTTGCTCCAACCAATATTAATTCTCTATCAAGCACCCATGTCATTCCCACTTCCATCTGATCATCTGCCTCGACTCCTACCAGCTCTGTCCGTCCACCACTTCCACGAAATCGTTTTCCTTCGCGCAATCGCTGTATAATCATATCAAACTTAAAGCTTTCTGAATCTGCTTCTCCACAATCTCGCCTCGATGACGATGTATCTGCTTTCAGATCTATCCTAGCAACCATTCTTCCTGATGATAACCCATCCCTCTTCAATAATATCGATCCTGTATCCTTTATTCGTTTAAACAAATCCACTAAATCCAATCATCTCAGTCCTCCACTCTTAAAAATCGTTTTCCGACATAATCACATGCCTCTTCTGTACTCTCCCAACGTTTTAAACTCCTTACCACTTCATCTACTTGCCGTATATTTCCTGACCACTTCCCTTCTGATATTGCCCAGCTCAATTTAGCTCGCATTGAGAAACATCGACGTGAAAAAAACGGCGAGTCATCCTTATCTATATGTCAAATCAATGGAAATTTTCACGTTGTACACACAAGGCCAAAAATTCGATGGCGTCCAATCTCTCCCCCTTGTCTTCTTCGCTAGTCGATCTCGCTCCTAAGCATACTTTTCGTCTTAGTCTATTCAACACTCGCTCTATTCTTCATAAAGCTGATATGCTTCTCGATATCTTCGATCAATTATCTATCGATATTCTCTGCATTACCGAATCCTGGCACTCTGACTCCGACGATCTTGCTATTCGTCGTCTATGTCGCTCTGGTTGTTCTCTAGTTGAATCAGCTCGTCAAATTGCATCTCATACATCTACTGCTTCTAACCATGGCGGTATTGTTGCCATTGCTCGTCACCCAATGTCTTTACGTAAAATCAACGTTAACATCCGTTACACTTCGTTCGAATTACTCATATGCAGATTATCAACGTCTTTCCCTCTGGAACTTGTGATTGTATACCGTCCAGGTTCAGTTGCCCCATCACGTATCTTCTTTAACGACCTTGCAGATCTAATGTCTCACTGTTCATTGTCTTATACTCCTTATTTTGTTCTTGGTGACTTTAACATTCGTCTTGATCGCCCGTATGACTCTGACTCTATCACTTTAACTAATCTTTTTTCTTATTTTAACTATAAACTACTTTCAACAAGCCCAACTCATATTCTTGGCGGTGCTCTCGACATCATTGCTGTTCCTAACTGCTTCAATGACTATACCTCCTTGTCAATTACTGATCCTGGTTTTGTCCGATCATTTCCTTGTCACTCTTACTCTTACTCGTCCCCATCCTCCTTTACCATTATCTACACCAAGTCGACCCTGGAAGCTTCTCGATATCCATATCCTCTGCACAGCCTTACTTAATTCTTCACTCTTTTCACTTCCTCTTAACTATCTCTCTCCTGATGATCTCTGCATTCTGTTTGATTCTGAACTTACGTCGATCCTCAATAACCTTCTGCCTTAGTCGACTTCGACGTTCCCAGCGCTTGCGCCATGCTCCCTGGTTCGATTCTGACTGTAGTCTTTCTAAGCGTCAACTCTGTCACTCTTTTCGTATGTATAAACGCTTTCTTAAACGTTCTCCCAACTCACTCCCTTCAAATCTTCGTGATTCCTACTTTTCTCAACTCCGTTCACATATCATTCTTGTAGGTACTAAACGTACTCTCTTTTGGCGAAATCAACTCGAGTCATCTTCCAACTCGAAATCTCATTGGAAAATCTTAAACTCAATTCTTTCACGATCATCTATCTACCCCTTGTAATATAAATCCTGATGAATTTTCTTCTTATCTACAAACTAAGCTATCTAATTTACTTTCCCTACTACCTATAGCCCCCTTGTACCCACTCTTCTCTTTAAATACTTCCCTCCCAGAACTATTCCACCTTCTTCCCGTTTCGTCTGATGAAGTTTCTTCGGTTCTGCTGTCATTACCTAATAAAACCTCTCCTTCTGACCCAATTCCCACTCACTTACTTAAAAATATCTGCACTTTTATCTTACCCTTCCTAACCACATTGTTCAACTCGTCCATCCGTAGCTGTACATTTCCTTCCATCTGGAAATGCGCCACTGTTCGTCCTATCATCAAAAAGCAATCTCTCGACTCTTCACTACCATCTTCGTACCGTCCTATTTCACTTCTCCCAACTCTCTCTAAACTTCTTGAGCGTCTCGTTCTTAAGCAAGTTAATACGTATATCTTTTCCTCTAACTTATTTCCTCCCTTCCAAGCCGCTTTTCGCTCTAATTACTCTACCGAAATTGCATGTCTTAAAGTTTATAACGACTTACTCATATCGCGCGATCATAAATTATGTAGTGTCATAGTTTCTCTTGATCTATCGTCTGCTTTTGACATCGTCGATCACTCGATTCTTCTACATCGCCTTCGTCATGATTATGGCTTCTCTTTACCCACTGTATCATGGTTTTCTTCATATCAATCAAACAGTACATTTCGCATCGATTCTAACTCTTCTCTCTCCCATCCTTCATCTACCCGACCGGTGTTCCACAAGGCTCCGTATTAGGCCCTATGCTTTTCTCTCTTCTTCTCGGTGACTTGTCTTCGATTTCTCATAAATTTAACTTTAATGTTATGCAATATGCTGATGACATTCTCATCTATGCTCACGCACCTGCTTATCGTATTCATGATCTTAGTGTTTCTGTTTCCAGCTGTCTTGTCTCAATTTCCAATCATCTTTCTTCCCTTCGCCTTTCTCTGAATCCTGATAAATCTAAAATTATGTGGATCCTACCTCGAAGTTTCGGCGTAGAACCTTGTTCCGTATCATTAAATTTTACAATTCTTCCTATCGTTGATAATCTCGTTTTCGTAGGCTTTCATTTCGACAACCGACTTTCACTTAAACCTTTCGTTAGTGATAAAGTACGCTCATCTACCTTGATACTCCGCAATCTCCGTCAAGTTCGTAGATTGATCGATTTCCCTTCTTGTATGACTCTCATATCTTCTCTTCTTTTCTCAAGACTTGATTACTGTCTTAGTCTATTTTCCAACTCACCTAAATCCACTCTTCTTCCTTTACAACGCATCATCAACGCTGCCGTCCGAGTTCCTCCTCCGTCTTCGTCGTTTTGATCATACATCCCACATCTCGTTTCTCTTGATTGGCCTACCATTTATTGTCGTGTTCAAATTCGTCTTCTTATCATTGCTTTTCGCCTTATAACTTCTCATACCCCTTCATTTCTCAACAACCTTTTCTCGACAATTCTCGTACTGTGTATTGTGCTCTGCGTTCCCGTAATTCCCTTCTTTTACATGTCCAAATCTACTCTACCTCTTTTGGCTTCCGCTCCTTCGTTGTGGCTGTCCCTCTCTTGTGGCATCAACTGACTATTCAAAAATAGTTGAAAATTATTTCAACTATTCTTGAGAAGATTGATTTATCATTACAAATTATGGAAATACCTAAAGTGTTTTCATATCTAGGTATTCACTGTCTTTATTATCAATATTAGAATAAAATCAGCTTTAATTGGAACGCTTTTTAATGGCCGAAATATGGATGTTTTCACTTTTAAATGATTTTGATTTATTAAAATAATTAGGTGTTTCTAATAATTCAATTTTATCGACATATTTATTTGAAGCTTAAAAAAATTGATTACAACTTTGCAATAATTAATTACAACGTCGTAATAATAATCAATTATTACGTCGTAATAATTGTTTATGACGTAATAAATAATTAAAACATTAGGTAGGCGTAATAAGTTTTATAACATTAGTATGTTTATCACTTTCTAAATATAAAATTTATTAATTTTAATTATTTTTATTTTAATTTTTTTTATTAATTTTAAAATTTATTAATTTTAACATTCATTAATATTAATTTATTAATTAAATTTATTAATTTTAACATTCATTAATATTAATTTATTAATTAAATTTATTAATTTTAAATGTAACAGAAAAAAATGTATAGTTTGTGATGTAATAAATAATAATTGTATTGTAAGTAATACGACAAACAAATGTTTTTCATTAAATATTAATAATAATTGTAACTGCAATACCGCAGGTGTAGTGTATCTAATACAATGTACATGTGGATTGCAATATATAGGAAAAACATGACAAATGTAAAAATAATGTGTCCTATAATTATCTGAGGTACCTGATATCAAATGTTAAAAACTAGGTTTAGTCAACACATTTATAATATACAGCATAATAGTCAAACTATATTTCATAAACATATGAGATAAATAGGACATAATATTAAAAACTGTAAATTATTTATTTCAGAACATATTATCGAAGAAAACATATCAATATTAAATCAAAAACTATTAGAAAAAGAAGATTTTTGATTAAAACGCTTAATTCCATGTACCCATTAGGATTGAATGACGTGGTACAAGGAATTGGCAGAAGTAGTATAATACATAATAAACAACTATATTATAATAATCCGGTTAAAACGCAAACCAAGAAGTCATGGTGATAAAAGGAATAGGAAAAATAGAGTTAAAAATATTAAAAAAGATATGTATATAAATGAACAATTAGAAATATTAAAACAACTTTTAAGAGATAATAAGCTGAAAGATATTTATGTAAATATAAGAAGTTTTTCTAAAGATATCATATGTTCAATAAATCAAAAATTAATTAACGACTATGATAGGCTAAGTTGTATAATAGACAGTTATTGTAATACAAAATACTATAATCGAACAATAAATGTTAATAATAACAATAGAAAATATACATTAACCATAAACTTCATTAATAAATGTATAGATAACATAAATATAGCCGGACTTTTAAATAATTCTAAAAGTTAAGAAATAATAGGGTCAGATTTAAGTAAATATATTCCTAAAATAAGGGATAAACTCCTACCACCATTAGGACAAAAAATTTGTAATTATAATAAAGAATTAAAATCAATATGTAACGATAATATTAGAAACATAATGGAAACAGAATGCTATTGTAAAAGTCTTAGTTTTGATAAAATAAATGAACATATATACCCATAATCTAGAATTAATTGAAAATTGTGAATTAAGAAAGCTGCTATCAAACGGGTATAAATATAGATTAAATAATAAAAACGACAAAAATAAAATTTACAATTCGTTATATAATAACTTAAATGCTTACTTTATTAAGCTGATTAATAGTGAAAGCTCGAATATATCTAAGATAGACATTTGGAAAGATTATATATTTGATAAAATTAAAAATAAAATGAAAATAACAAACAATTATAAAAGGAAAGATCAAATTAATAAAGATATGTATACAGAACTTACCAAATTTAAGGATAGCTATATAATAACAACTATTGATAAAGCTAGTAATAACTTTGTCTTCATATGCAAAAAGCTTTATTATGATATACTAATGAAAGAGGTTAATTCTAATGATTTAAATGTAAATCCAACATATGAACGTAGTGAGTTGAGTTTAGAAACAATTATTACAAGTCACTGTTCTATAATGGATAAAAAGGGTATAAAGGTTGAATTAGATAATAAAACTATACCTATATTATATTGGAATCCAAAATTACATAAAAATGTAATAAAACCTAGGTTCATATGTAGTGCGTTTAAATGTACATTAAAACCACTTTCTGTCTATATGAATAAAATACTTAAGGTAATTAAAGCACACTTTAAAAAATATTGCAAGGCAATCGAAATTAATACTGGTATAAAACACTATTTCAGTATTAATTCTACAAAAGAATTTTTAGAACAGACAAAAGAATAAATTTTCAAAATATAAATACATACGATTTTAGTACGCTTTATACAAATCTAGATTTAGTAGATATTAAAGAAGCGTTAGTGAAATTAATTGATCTTATATTCGGAAAAAGTTATACATATATATGTTATAATAATTATAATGCCTATCTAACAAAAATTAAACCATCAAGTAAATATAAATATATGGATAAAATTGAATTAATAGAATCCTTAAATATTTTGATAAATCAAAATTATTTAAAAGTAGGGACATCTATATTTAAACAAGTAAAATGTGTTCCAATGGGTGGTAATAGTAGCACAATTTTAGCTGACTTGTTTTTAAGCTTTATAGAATATGAATTTGTTGATAATTGTGAAAAAACTGAATCTAAACAATATAAATATATGAAATATATGTTTCGATACATTGATGATATATGTGTATTTAATTCTAATAATTTTTATTTAATTAGTGAGCACATTTATCCAGAAAGCCTTATTCTTAACAAAACCAATATTAATGATAAAGAAGGTGTATATCTAGATATGAACATTAAATTAACATTAACTAAAACTACTATTAATTTATATCGTAAAGATGACATATTTAAATTTACAAGAAACATATTTTTGCATGAGCATTCATGCATACCATATAATATAAAATATAATACATTAAATAATGAAATTTTAAGAATTGCAACAATATGTAATGATATTGGCTTTCTTCAAAATCATTTAAATAATTTAATAGATACATATTTTAAACTAGGTTACTATAAAAATAACATCAAGCAGAAAATAGTAAAATATATAAATCAACACAATAATATAAAGAATAAATTTAAACTCTTAAGTGGCAAATTTTTATGGATGGATAATAAATAATATACTTTGCATTAGAATAAGATACTAGATAGTTATTTCAGAGGAAATACATCATTAGCATGTATTTGGCCCCGCTGCTATGTTGGGTAGAGGAGTTAGGGGCCGAAACCTGATAGCATAGCAGTTCCTCCTGATGACCTCTAATTCTTATTCTGATACAACGTCTGTTATTTATTAGTCAATTCATAAAAATGACGTTTATTTTAAATTTTATTTTTTATTTTTTATTTTATTTTTTTAACTTGATTTAAATTATAGAAAATCTAAAAACAATTATTAATTTTATTATTTAATTATTAAATTTTGATTTAGCATTATTATGTTTTGTTTATTTTATAATTATATAACAATACGTAGACTCAGTTAGCTGATTTAATTTGTTCTACTGACATGTTATTATTGACCTGTGGACTTTGTTTTCCCGGTAATATGACCTCTGTCAGAAATACTGAAACTATGTATTATTGGTTACGACTTTATTATTTTTTCTTATTTTCAAACAAGCATGAATTATTAATTCTTAAAAAAGGGAGAAGTTTGCATCCCAAGGTGTTTACACTTTAAAATGTAAACTGCTTCACGTGATCACGTTTAAGAGACCAGGTAATGGCCAATAGCTAGGTCGCGTAGCGCGTGGAGTGAAGGTGGTAGATCTTTATAGATCTTGTTCCAGCCTGCAACCGCCTTAAGCAGGGCAGCCCCCTGTCAGATGCTGCTGGATGGCCCGTTGTAAGTTTAGTCTGAGTCAACTAAACTAGGTGGCGACACCGAAAAAGCAACGTTAAAAATTATGACTTAAAAGTTACATGTACTCAACAATATTGGAAAAATACGTAAGTACTAATGATTTCAATTTTAGATCTTTTAAATATAACAGAAAAAATTGTATAGTTTGTGATGTTTTAAATAATAATAATTGTATCGTAAGTAATACGACAAACAATATGTTTTTCATTAAATATTAATAATAATTGTAACTGCAATACCGCAGGTGTAGTGTATCTAATACAATGCACATGTGGATTGCAATATATAGGAAAAACATATCAAATGTTAAAAACTAGGTTTAGGCAACACATATGTAATATACAGCATAATAGTCAAACTATATTTCATAAACATATGAGATTAATAGGACATGATATTAAAAACTGTAAATTATTTATTTTAGAACATATTATCGAAGAAAACATTTCAATATTAAATCAAAAACTATTAGAAAAAGAAGATTTTTGGATTAAAACGCTTAATTCCATGTACCCATTAGGATTGAATGACGTGGTACAAGGAATTGGCAGAAGTAGTATAATACATAATAAACAACTATATTATAATAATCCGGTTAAACGCAAACCAAGAAGTCATGGTGATAAAAGGAATAGGAAAAATAGAGTTAAAAATATTAAAAAAGATATGTATATAAATGAACAATTAGAAATGTTAAAACAACTTTTAAGTGATAATAAGCTAAAAGATCTTTATGTAAATATAGGAAGTTTTTCTAAAGATATCATATGTTCAATAAATCAAAAATTAATTAACGACTATGATATGCTAAGTTGTATAATAGACAGTTATTGTAATACAAAATACTATAATCATACAATAAATGTAAATAATAACAATAGAAAATATACATTAACCATAAACTTCATTAATAAATGTATAGATAACATAAATATAGCCGGACTTTTAAATAATTCTAAAAGTTAAGAAATAATAGGGTCAGATTTAAGTAAATATATTCCTAAAATAAGGTATAAACTCCTACCACCATTAGGACAAAAAATTTGTAATTATAATAAAGAATTAAAATCAATATGTAACGATAATATTAGAAACATAATGGAAACAGAATGCTATTGTAAAAGTCTTAGTTTTGATAAAATAAATGAACATATATACCCATAATCTAGAATTAATTGAAAATTGTGAATTAAGAAAGCTGCTATCAAACGGGTATAAATATAGATTAAATAATAAAAACGACAAAAATAAAATTTACAATTCGTTATATAATAACTTAAATGCTTACTTTAGTAAGCTGATTAATAGTGAAAGCTCGAATATATCTAAGATAAACATTTGGAAAGATTATATATTTGATAAAATTAAAAATAAAATGAAAATAACAAACAATTATAAAAGGAAAGATAAAATTAATAAGGATATGTATAAAGAACTTACTAAATTAAAGGATAACTATATAATAACAACTATTGATAAAGCTAGTAATAACTTTGTCTTCATATGCAAAAAGCTTTATTATGATATACTAATGAAAGAGGTTAATTCTAATGATTTAAATGTAAATCCAACATATGAACGTAGTGAGTTGAGTTTAGAAACAATTATTACAAGTCACTGTTCTATAATGGATAAAAAGGGTATAAAGGTTGAATTAGATAATAAAACTATACCTATATTATATTGGAATCCAAAATTACATAAAAATCCAATAAAACCTAGGTTCATATGTAGTGCGTTTAAATGTACATTAAAACCACTTTCTGTCTATATGAATAAAATACTTAAAGTAATTAAAGCACATTTTAAAAAATATTGCAAGGTAATCGAAATTAATACTGGTATAAAACACTATTTCAGTATTAATTCTACAAAAGAATTTTTAGAACAGACAAAAGGAATAAATTTTCAAAATATAAATACATACGATTTTAGTACGCTTTATACAAATCTAGATTTAGTAGATATTAAAGAAGCGTTAGTAAAATTAATTAACCTTATATTCGGAAAAAGATATACATATATATGTTATAATAATTATAACGCCTATCTAACAAAAATTAAACCATCAAATAAATATAAATATATGGATAAAATTGAATTAATAGAATCCTTAAATATTTTGATAAATCAAAATTATTTAAAAGTAGGGACATCTATATTTAAACAAGTAAAAGGTGTTCCAATGGGTGGTAATAGTAGCACAATTATAGCTGACTTGTTTTTAAGCTTTATAGAATATGAATTTGTTCATAACTGTGTAAAAACTAAATCTAAACAATATAAATATATAAAATATATGTAGAATGAATAATTGCATACACGAGCGAGTATCATCATTTGGTCGGCTTCATAAATTATCCTCGTGTGAAGTCTTTAATCCTAGATGCAGCACTGTACACTACAATCAGCGTAGGTGGACCTCATCAGCAGTGAGCCTACGCCTACCTTTCGTGTTTCGGTCCTTTAATGATCTGCTGAAATTTTCCTCTGCTGCCTTACTGTAAAAACAAACGATACAGTTTGTAAGGAACACATTTCCACTTGTGCAAACTGTACGTTGTTTCCGTCTTTTGTAACAAAAAGACGGAGATAGCACTACAGTTGCCGGAAACAACCGACAATCTGTCTTTTGAATTTTCTTGACAGGAAACCGGAATCTGCCAGGTTAATAGAATGAATAATTGCATACACGAGCGAGTATCATCATTTGGTCGGCTTCATAAATTATCCTCGTGTGAAGTCTTTAATCCTAGATGCAGCACTGTACACTACAATCAGCGTAGGTGGACCTCATCAGCAGTGAGCCTACGCCTACCTTTCGTGTTTCGGTCCTTTAATGATCTGCTGAAATTTTCCTCTGCTGCCTTACTGTAAAAACAAACGATACAGTTTGTTACAAAAGACGGAAACAACGTACAGTTTGCACAAGTGGAAATGTGTTCCTTACAAACTGTATCGTTTGTTTTTACAGTAAGGCAGCAGAGGAAAATTTCAGCAGATCATTAAAGGACCGAAACACGAAAGGTAGGCGTAGGCTCACTGCTGATGAGGTCCACCTACGCTGATTGTAGTGTACAGTGCTGCATCTAGGATTAAAGACTTCACACGAGGATAATTTATGAAGCCGACCAAATGATGATACTCGCTCGTGTATGCAATTATTCATTCTATTAACCTGGCAGATTCCGGTTTCCTGTCAAGAAAATTCAAAAGACAGATTGTCGGTTGTTTCCGGCAACTGTAGTGCTATCTCCGTCTTTTTGTTACAAAAGACGGAAACAACGTACAGTTTGCACAAGTGGAAATGTGTTCCTTACAAACTGTATCGTTTGTTTTTACAGTAAGGCAGCAGAGGAAAATTTCAGCAGATCATTAAAGGACCGAAACACGAAAGGTAGGCGTAGGCTCACTGCTGATGAGGTCCACCTACGCTGATTGTAGTGTACAGTGCTGCATCTAGGATTAAAGACTTCACACGAGGATAATTTATGAAGCCGACCAAATGATGATACTCGCTCGTGTATGCAATTATTCATTCTATTAACCTGGCAGATTCCGGTTTCCTGTCAAGAAAATTCAAAAGACAGATTGTCGGTTGTTTCCGGCAACTGTAGTGCTATCTCCGTCTTTTTGTTACAAAAGACGGAAACAACGTACAGTTTGCACAAGTGGAAATGTGTTCCTTACAAACTGTATCGTTTGTTTTTACAGTAAGGCAGCAGAGGAAAATTTCAGCAGATCATTAAAGGACCGAAACACGAAAGGTAGGCGTAGGCTCACTGCTGATGAGGTCCACCTACGCTGATTGTAGTGTACAGTGCTGCATCTAGGATTAAAGACTTCACACGAGGATAATTTATGAAGCCGACCAAATGATAAAATATATGTTTCGATACATTGGTGATATATGTGTATTTAATTCTAATAATTTTTATTCAATTAGTGAGCAGATTTATCCAGAAAGCCTTATTCTTAACAAAACCAATATTAATGATAAAGAAGGTGTATATCTAGATATGAACATTAAATTAACATTAACTAAAACTACTATTAATTTATATCGTAAAGATGACATATTTAAATTTACAAGAAACATATTTTTGCATGAGCATTCATGCATACCATATAATATAAAATATAATACATTAAATAATGAAATTTTAAGAATTGCAACAATATGTAATGATATTGGCTTTCTTCAAAATCATTTAAATAATTTAATAGATACATATTTTAAACTAGGTCACTTTAAAAATAACACCAAGCAGAAAATAGTAAAATATATAAATCAACACAATAATATTGTTATTAAACCACTAGACCTTACAGATCGTGAGTTACAACATCAAGAAGACTAAAATAAAGTCAAATCAAAGTGAAGTAGCAAAATGAGTCCAGGACAATCGATTCTGAGCCACCATTTTCCGTTCTTGTCTCCATCTTCTTTTAAATCTCCGCCAGCCAATGTTCGAGTAGCTGAATAGTATTTTCTTGGCATCGTCTTCGATCGTTCTCTTTAGATTCTTACGAACACCGCCTCTGGGGCGTCGCCAGGATTCTTCCGGGTCCAAGTACAGAGTTAACTTTGGGAGTCTATCTCTTTGCATCCGAAGTACATGGCCAAGATAGCGCAGTCTATTTTTCCGAATCAAATCAGACACGGAGACGTCGAGTGAACATCGAGAATACACTTCTGCGTTCGATACATGATCGAGTGGATTGACTTTTGCAATTCTACGTAGACATCGTCGCTCAAAAACAGCAAGTTGATTATTTGTTGTAAGTTTTTTAGGCCAGCACTCGGATCCATACAGTAGTACTGGACGAACAATAGACGAATATATTCGGATCTTTGTTTTAATAGATACATTATTATCAAGACAGAGGGAGTTTAGACGCGAAAAGGCGAAACCAGCCTTTATTATCCGGCTTCGAATGTCGTAGTCACATCGGCAGTCTACGGAAAACATTGATTCAAGATAGGTGAAAGATTGTACCTGTTCAATAGTTATACCATCAATAATAACTGAGCACGGAGGGGAGTTTATGGCGAGTAGTTTACATTTCGGTAAGTTAAGGAATAACCCATATTTCGTTGCTGTCTCATATATGCGGGTTGCTGTACGTTGCACATCCTCAAATGATTCTGACAGTACGACTACATCATCCGCGTACGTCAGATCAGAAAGCAGCATATTGCTCGGATGCAGGCGTATACCTTCACTGTGCAGGTCGAGCGTTTCCCATAGGAGATGATCGATGAGAATGTTGAATAGTTCTGGTGATAGTACTCCCCCTGTCGAACACCTGTACTGACAGGAAACGGAATTCCAGTACAACCGTATTCGCGCACGACTGACACAGTATTTTCATACATTGCACCGATAAGTTCACACAGGTGTTTAGGAATGCCTAAGGTATGGAGGAGCTTTCAGATGAATAGTCGATTAACCTGGTCAAACGCCGACTCGAAATCCAAAAATAGTAATATTAACGGTTGTTGATACTCTTGACGGACATCCATCAGAACGCGAAAGGTGAATATATGATCAATGCATCCTCGATTTGGTCTAAATCCAGCTTGATTTTCTCTTGTTTGAATTTGCCGTAACGGCCTAATTCTGTTCAGAATTATGCCTTCCATGATTTTATATACTACAGGTAGGAGAGATATGGGTCGATAATTCGAGCATAATGAAGCATCCCCCTTCTTCAGTATTGGAATTATAACTGAAGTTTGCCAGTCCATGGGAACCTGATTGTGATTCCAGATACATTGGAACAAATCGGTCAAATATTTGACAACTTTAGGACCACCATATTTGAGAAATTCTGGATGTATTTGATCATGTCCCGCAGATTTTCCGCATTTCAGTGTATTAATTATTTGACTGACCTCAATACTTGATGGGGGGTTGCCGTCGATTTCTAACACTTCTGTATGCATAGTACATACTTGGCGACTCCAGGATTTGTCATTACTACATGAGTTTGTTGAAGTGTCTGTTCTCTTGTAGAGATTTGTAAAATGAGCTCTCCAGCGTTCTAACCGTGCAGACTTTTCGAATATTTTATGTGACATATCGATATTCCACAACCCTGTGACTCCACTCTGCTGTGTAGGTGTGTAGTATCTTCTTATGAGACCAAAGAACTTACGCGCATTACCATTGTTAGCTGCCTCTTGGGCTTGGTTTGAAAGTTTTGTCCAGTATTCCTCTTTATCATGACGTATACTGGCGCGTAATTTGCGAGTAAGAGTGGTCGTCTCTACGTTATTTCCTGCAGCCATGCTTAACTTTCTTTGTTCGGAGATCATTATAGATGTTGCACTTATCCAATCGTTCCTACGACTTTTGCGATAAGGAAGAATATCATGAGCCGAAGAATATAGTGCGTTCTTGAGTGTTGACCATCGTTTACCAATCTGACAAACATCTTCATTTCCATCCGATACTGGTAAAAACTTAAACTCAAGCTTGCATGATACACTGTCAATGAATCTACTACGTATGTGATCGTTTTCTAGTAGCCGTACTTCTGGTTGTATTAACTTTGACCTTTGTGACTTGGGTTTGAATGTTGCTTCAATATCCATTATTACTAGCGAGTGGTCTGTCAATACATCAATTCCCCAATACGAACGGCAGTTTGTGATGGCTTTTCTACACCGTAGACGAACCAGAATAAAGTCAATTTGATTGCGGTCCTCGCCGTTAGGATATGTACATGTTACTAGATGCCGTTTCCGGTGCTGAAAGCAAGTATTCATAGCTATCAAACGATGCATGAACATCAAATCAAGCAGTTTGTTACCGTTTGCACACATTTTGCCAATTCCATGTTTTCCAACAAAGGGTGCGGTCAATTCACCTGACCTAAGTTGAGCATTGAAGTCGCCGGCGACCACAAGAAAATCACGTAAGGGAATTGTCAGTAGAACTTCATCAAGTTTCTGATAAAATTCATCAATTTTTACAGGAATCGTAGCATTCGTTGGGCCATATGCACAGATGACAGTCCAGTATGAATTTTTGCCTCTCAGTCGTACAGAAGCTAATCTGTCGCTAACTGGACTCCAGTCAATCAAGTAGGGCATAATAGATGGCCGAATCAGAATGGCTACACCACGTTGACCGGAACCATCCGTGGGTCCAGAAAAGAGCATTGTATAGTATCGTGAGCTGTCAGGGACACCTACGTTGAGCGACCCAGCATCTGGAATCCGGCACTCAGTTGAACAGCCTATGTCAATGTTACGGATATCTAGAGTTCTGGTCAATAAGATCGTTTGAGCGGGTTGTAATAGAGTTCTTACATTTATAGTCGCAATTTTCAACTTTTTGTTACGTAAGGGTGATTTTGGAAGATGGTTTTCCTCCCTGGTCAGGCACTCAGGGATCGCATGACTAGTCGGACTCACAAAATTAGTTTGATCGGGAGTTGTTTGCATTTTTTTGCATATGTAGTTTCGTGTTTACTTTCATTGGTGTTTGTTGTAGGCTGGGATACCACATGAGTTCGCCACACTCAAGGGGGCAAGTCCTTATTTAATGGCGGGACAATCTCGCCATGTTAATATGCTAGCCCGTATTTGGTTGATGGTATTTTTTAGGAATCAAGAGTGCCAACTCTGAATCCGCCACCGTCATAGCACATCCACTAATTGTCCGCGACTACTTATTCGTCAAACAGTTGTTTGCTTATGTCGTAGCTAACCTCCATATCTGAAGGCTCTTCCCCTATCCGCAACCCGGGGAGGCGCTCGGTAGCCCTAGCTAGGCCCCGAGCTAGGGGCCTATATTATTCTTTACAATAATATAAAGAATAAATTTAAACTCTCAAGTGGCAAATTTTTATGGATGGATAATAAATAATATACTTTGTATTAGAATAAGATACTAGATAGTTATTTCAGAGGAAATACATCATTAGCATGTATTTGGCCCCGCTGCTATGTTGGGTAGAGGAGTTAGGGGCCGAAACCTGATAGCATAGCAGTTCCTCCTGATGACCTCTAATTCTTATTCTGATACAACGTCTGTTATTTATTAGTCAATTCATAAAAATGACGTTTATTTTAAATTTCATTTTTTTTATTTTAACTTGATTTAAATTATAGAAAATCTAAAAACAATTATTAATTTTATTATTTAATTATTAAATTTTGATTTAGCATTATTATGTTTTGTTTATTTTATAATTATATTAAATACGTAGACTCAGTTAGCTGATTTGATTTGCTAACTTTTTTTATTATCAGCTAAATCTAAATTTGTATATAGCGTACTAAAATTGTAATTATTAATATTTTTAAAAATTATCCCATCCTATCTTCTGTGTTCTAAAAATTCTTTTATGGAATTAATTCTGAAATAGTGTTTTATACCAATATTTATTTCGTTTAGCTCAATGATTTTAAAATGAATTTTAATTACTTTGAATTCATTTAACCTGAAAGGGGTTTAAATATGTATTGATGTTTAATTTTCCGATAAAAACATACCTATATTTTTTCTATGGATAAATACAGAAATATCTATCAATATGAGTATGTATATATAGGTAAATACAGAAAAATATATATAATATTAGGTAAATTATATAGAATGACCAAGGTGAAAAAAATTTAAGTGACGTTTCGACCAAGCGGGTTTTTTCGATCCAGAATACAAAAGAAGATTATAAAATAGAATAGTAATGCCAAAATATCAAGTCAAATCTCTCCAATGGTAATTATGGTCATCATTTAAACCAAACGGCTTTTCGCAATTTAATAAGCCTATGCTGCATTGTTCTAGACGTTTCATCTCATCGTTACTCGCAGTCATCCTAATACGGGATCGGTTGTGGAGATTAAGTGGCTCCATAGTTGTGTAAGGACAGTCCAAAACTCTGTCAAGGCCAATGATCCCAATCCAACCCACATCAAAATCCCTATAGAAGACAAACTTCTCTTTATTGAATATTTTCCAAAAGAAAGACTGAAAAGTTAAGGTGAGCAAGCTTGCCCTCGCCATGCTCAGCTGGAACCTATATCTAGAGCACCAGTATTCATTCGATAGGGCCTGTCTGTCGGAAACATAGAGATTAGAAAGGTGTAGTATTTTTTCTAAGACCTTGAGTTTTGTTAGAGTGGGATTGTATATACGACCTCTATAGGTAGTCGAAAGCCATTCGGTGGCTTGCGATGAAAGGTAGGAATTGAATTTGGTAAAACTTTTATTATCAATTCTGAGGAAGAGTTGGATAGCTGCCTGAAAGAAGGCCACTCTGATTGGATCAAAGTAAAACCTCCTTCTAAGCAACGAATCTTCCTCAATCCGCCAGCAAACTAGGTCATGAGATGTGGTATATTGTTGTCGCCACTGCTCAGTACAGCTAGGTTTCAACAACCACATTTGATGAAGCAGTAATATGTCGAGGAAAGAATTAGTTGTTGAGCATTGGAAGGTCGGGGAGGTAGTTTGTGAATAGGGTAGTCGTTTCTGGCTCAGCGGAGTGCTGGATTAATCTAAAGACCAGTTCTGTCGTTTAAGTCACCGAGTAATATGTCATAGCCACTACCCAAAATACGGTTCAGAAGCTCACGGTTCTTGTGAATTTCCCCTGGTCTAATATAGATATTGGCTATACTGATACGTTTACCGCACTTACAAAGTAATATTGCTAAACAAGACAGGGGTGGACAGGAATAGTTTAATAGGAGGGATTATCTTAAGGAGCATTTAACTAGGGTTAAAATACCTTGAAATGAAGAGGAATGATGTGGTGTTATGTTGAGTAAAGTGGGTGTGAATGTGCTTAGTCATAAATCGAGTAATATCCTGGGGAGCCGAATAGACCGCGTCTCCTGAAGGACTATAACATCTGCATCTCTACCAGATAGAAGCCTAAAGGCGGAAGCACCTCTCGAATTCCACTGAAGGATATTCAGTGAAAAAGATTGTTGATTATTTTGCATTGTGTTAAGTTAGCTGGAGTGGGATTTCTCATTACTAGTAGAAGCCAGTAGAGAGAAGGTTGCCCTTCCTACTTTCTGCGCCACCAGAAGAAGACACTTTCCCACCGGCAATATCCTTATTTCCCGTAGAGGCAATAGCCCAGCGAGTTAGATATTTTCTTGCTAGATTAAGAGAAGCTAAACTCTGTTTAGGCCCAGGTCTATTTTTAGAGGTCGGGTTTTTATGGACTTCAACGTACTGAATGTGGTAGATAGCCAAACTCCTCTGTCTTTTGTATCAGGTGAACAATGACTGATTGAAATATATCTTCAAAGACTTGCAGTCTTGCGTTTATAACTTTCAAAATCTCACCATCTGTCATTCTGGGCACTTGAGAAATGAAGGCATCATCAAAGTCCGCCGGACAGGATGGTACACCCATGTGTGTTTGTTTGTAAGCCTTGAATACAAGGCACCTTCCTGACCAAGCCGGTTGCGGCCACTGAAATTTGAACACTGAGGGAAAACATTACATTTAACTCATGATCGTCTCAGCAGTTACACACTCCCGGATGTCCGGAGACTGGAACAGTTTGAGGCCCAGCGCCCCCCCCACCACTGGTGACACCCGTTGAAGTTGGGGAAACGTAAGATCGTCGGCATTAATCATTGTGAATGATATAGTGTAACCAAGAAACGGATTAAATTTACTGTTAGTCAGGCATTGGGACTGGTCAGCGGTGGAGGAGTTGAAGGCCACCGGAAGTGGCTTTCTATTCTCCCCGATAATGGGTCGAACGTTGTTAACTTTAAACATATCCTCAAAATCTTTTAGATCATATTCCGTTAAGTAAGATGGAAAGTTCGATAATTCCAGGGCAGCTTGTATAGGCTTATATGTCGTTGAACCATATTTTATGAGAAATTTTTCAAAATAATCGGAGTATTCAGGGTCAGATCAGGCGTACAAAACGAAATTGTGATTCCAGACTAGAAAAATTTAACAGAATTGTATATAATTCTATCTTTATATAATTTAGAGAAATCTCTGAGAAAAAATCAATTAGATATCTTCTTTCAATGGGTTGCAGACAATTAAGAACCACCATATTGACTAATTTTGTCACGGGAACTTCCCGTGCCAAAATAATTAGTGCCTTCAAGCACATGAAGTTCCCCTTCTGTACTTGAAGCAAAATAATTAGGAAGATCTGCACTAACCTTGCTTTATTTAGTAGGAATTGCGCTAGAAAATAAGAGTTTTGTTGAATCTTTTGAAGCACCGCGCATGTTTTCGTTGCTGTATATTTTTTATTGTTTGCAATAATAAATAAATAAAGAATTTGTTAAATCATCAAAAATAAATGAATACGTGAAAAAGTCAAAACATTCAGTTCAGTAGACAGTTAGCAAACAAAAAATCTTTCACCAATCTTCAGCGCCTTCCCAACTTTTATGGCCTCAAATCCAAGGGGATCTGAGCCCCCAACCGATCCAACTCGCCGCCTTCCGACTGAACTACCCGGGGTCTTTCACCCCCCGAAGAATCCAATCTGCACGGACTATGCTGGGTAAACGATATACGAGGAGTTTAAGAAACCTTAGCGTTTGCTCAGGGGGACGTTCTCTAGTAAAGAAGACAAATCCCGAGATAGCCCAGGTACCCCAAAAGCGTACCTGGGTTTTCCATTTCAATGACAGATGCTGAGTTCGTTTCAGGGCCCACCTAGCTTTCTTCAGGACACGTTTAAGTCTATCTAGGTCAGCTTTCGCCGACCAGTTCACCGTAACAGTGAACCCCAGGTATTTTACTCGACTTGTGAAGGTGGGGAGTGGTTCAAAGGCAAATATGGAGGAGAGCGCAAAGAGTGCTAATCTATTAAGTTTTTGCTTTGTAGCAGGGGTGCCATGAAATACCACCACCTGTGATTTAGCGGGGTTTAACAAAAGATTGGTTGGTGGAAGCTGGCCTTTTATCTTAAAAATAACCGGCTGATGTTAGAGACTTCGTCTTTACACCCGTGTCCAGTAAACAGGGCTGTGGTGTCATCTGCGTACACCACTAGACGTTGTTCGCATTTAAATGATTTAAATAGGTTAATAGAGGCAGCGATGTACAAGATAGAGAAAGTGGGGAACCTTAAGGTATAATCGTAATTGGATAGAACTGACGGGCATCAGGGTCATCTTCATAATAAAATCACTTGGTGTACAGCAGATCTCCACCCTGTTTCAATTCTCGCAGGCAACCCAAGGGACCTGAGAAAAGAGATCACAAAAGGAATGGAGATGCGGTCAAATGCAGCAGAAAAACCAAGGAAAACAGCCACAACTAGATGATGGCTATTATCCCGACAAAACTGCTCCACCTCACAAACTGTGAATGTACCGAGCGACCTTTGACGAACCAATGAAAATCTGGGGGATCATATTATACCTAATTAAATGGTCGAGGATTTTACGCGCAAGCGCTTTTTCGTAAATCGACACGAGGGCATTTTGAATCGAAATGGGTCGCAGATCTTTAGGACATGAGCATAATTTTTTCTTAGGTATAAAATCTCTCTTACTTATATTGATGCTTGCAACTTCGGGTGGGGAGGCTAAAAGCATTGTAACGGCCACCTCTCCTCTCTGGTTGGCTGTCAGAAGCTGACATACCCCAGAAGAAAGTGGAGCGACAGATTTGGAGGTGCCCGGAAGTGGACCCTGGGAGTTTACGATATCTGTAACAGATAAATCCCTACTCCTGAAGTTACCCTAGGGCGGGATTGGTTAAGGTGATTGAGTGGCTCCATAGTTGTGTAAGCCTAGTGACTCCTCCAAAACTTTTTCAAGGCCTATATTACCTATCCAACCAAATGCCCTTTCCTCCCAACAAACAAATATATCCTTCTTGAAAATCTTCCAAAAGGAAGACTGAGAAGTGTTAAGACGAGCAATACTCGCCCTTTCCCTACTCAGCTGGAACCTATATCTAGTGCTCCAGTATTTAGTCGAGATGGCCTGTTTGGTGGAAGCAGAGATATTAGGAAAGTTCAGCAATTTTGCTAGGACCTTGAGTTTTGTCGGAGTGGGATTGTATATGCGACTTCTATAGGTAGTCGATTGAATCGCGGTAGCTTGCGAAATTTGGTCTGTATTAAATTCGGTACGACTCTCATTTCCTATTCTGGGAAAGAGTCGGATAGCCATCTGGAAGAAGTCAACTCTGATCGGATCAAAGTGAAACCATCCTTCGAAGCAACGTATCTTTCTCAATTCTCCAACGAATTAGGTCATGAGAGGTGGACAGTTGTTGGCGCGACTGCTCCGTACAGAGGGGTTTAAGCAACCACTCGTGTGAAGCAGTAAAATGTCGAAGATTGAATTTGTTGATGTGCAATGAAAGGTATGGGAAGGTGGTTTGTGAATAAGATAACCGTTCCTAGCTGTGCGAAGTGCTGCGTTGATCCAACAACCACTTCTGTCGTTGAAGTCCCCAAGTATCATGCCATAGCCACTGTCAATAATACTATCCAGGTCACTGTTCTTGTGAATCTTCCATGGACCTATGTAGACATTGACTAGATTGAGGCGTTTACCGTTTTTACAGAGTGAAACTACTAGACAAGATATGGCTGGACACGAGTAATTTAATAAGAGCGAGGACCTTAATTAGCATTTTACTAAGGTCACAGTCCTTGAGATGAAGAGAAGTAAGGTGGGGTTATGCACGGAGTATAGTGGGAACATATATGCTTTGGGATAAATCGAGTAATGTCCCGGGGGAGATGGATAGCTCGCGTCTCCAGAAAGACTATAACATCTGCGTATTTACCGGATAGAAGTCTAAGGGGCAGAAGCACCTCTCGAATTCCATAGAAGGGTATTCGGTGATAAAGGCTCACGAGTACTCTGCATTGTGATGGATTAGTTGGATAGGGGGATTGCCTACCTTGACAGAGCTAGGTGCAGGAACGTCACCCTTTTCACCACTAGCCCCATCCAGGGTAGGTACTTGCCCCAGTGCAAAATCTTCATTTCCCCTCTTAGCCTTTGGTAGTTTTCCAATCTTGATTGGGGGGGACTAGATGGGCCGACCCCCCCCCATTTTTTTCAAAACTGGCGTAACTGTTGAGGCCGGTAATACTGGATTCGGATATTCACCCCCGATTGCCATAAGTATAAAGCTCTCAAGCCTCTTATACGAGGTATCAATTTTCTTGTCAACCATAAGTGATATTTCTGAATCACTCATCCTCTTAGCAACGGAAGCAATAGAAAATGGTGCAGCCGATTTGTACTTTGAAGGCTTAATAAAAGCTTTATTGTAGGCTTTGAACGTAGGACGTGCCCTGCACTAGGCCGGATGGCTCTTTTCACAGTTGGTGCAGGACGGAGGGACCTTGCAGTAGTCGGTAGAATTAATCGCCAGGCAAGACGAAGAGCCACACATTCCACATGTGTCCGTCCCACAGCAGCTGGACGTCCAGTGTCCCTGTTTGTGACATCGGCTGCAGTGGGGGTATTTGTACTCATCAATATAAATGATAGTAAAGTTCAGATTGAATCCCATAAAAGGGTTTGAACTGGCTTTCGACAACAGCTGCGCACGATCAATGGGTGCGAAACAGAACCCTACCTGGATAGGGTTGCCATCCCTACCCAGGATTTGGCGCAGATTGAAAATCCCAAATTGATTCGTCAAAGCTTTTTTATCATCCTCATCCAATGATAAGGGCAAATTATTAATTTTAAGGAGGCATTTATCGATTTGCAAATAAGCTCTCCTTGATCCGAGTGAAGTTTGTTAAAATAATCTATGTAAGCATTCACGATGTCAACTGAGATAAAATATATATTCAATTCACCTGCTTCATAAGATGTGGTTGTTGAAACCCATCTGTACTAAGCAGTCGCGTCGAAAACAGACCACATCTCATGATCTAATTCGTTAACGGATGGAAGAAGATACGTTGATTAGTAGGAGGTTTCACATTGACCCCATCAGAGTGGTTTTCTTTCAGGCAGCTATCCAACTCCCCCAGAATTGGTAATGAAAGTTTAACCAACTTTAATTCCTACCACTCATCGCAAGCTACCGTGTTTCTTTCGACATCCTATAAAGGTCATATATACTATCACACTCCAACAAAACTCAAGGTACTAGCTAAAATGCGACACCTCCCAAATCTCTCTGTTTCCGCCAGACAGGTCCTCTCGAATAAATATTGAAGCACTAGATACAGGTTCCAGTTAAGTATGGATAAGGCGAGCATTTCTTGCCTTAACCCTTCTCGGTCGTCCTTTTGGAAGATATTTAAAAGTGAGAAGTTTGTCTGCTGGAAGACGAGACCATTGGGTTGGATCGGTAGCATAGGCCTTGACAAAGTTTTGGAGGAGTCACACTATCCCTACATAATTATGGAGCCACTCTATCTCCTCAATCAATCTTGTCTTGGACCGACTTCAGGAGCAGGGACTTATCTGTCACACATATCCTAAACTCCTGGAGGCCACTTCCAGGCACCTCCAAATATCACGCGCCACTCACCACTCAAGTCTGTCAGCTTTTGACAGACAGTCAGAGAAAGGAGTTCGCCATCATTGTGCTACTAGCCTCCCCGTCCGATGTTGCTGGCATTTGTATCAGCCGTCGTGTCTTTATGCCGTAAAAGAAATCGATTTTATGTCCTACAGATCTGCGGTCTATCTCGATTCAAAACTCCCTCATCTCTATTTATGAAAAAGCGCTTGCGCGTAAAATTCGCGACCATCTGTGTAGGCGAAATTTAATCATATTAGTTTTTCATTGGTACGTAAAAGATCGTTTACAGCAATCAGTGAAGTATACCAGTTTTGTCAAGACAACAGTCATCAGCTTGATGTGGCTGTTTTTCTTAACTTTTCCACTGCATTTGATCCCATTTCAATTCCTTTTGTTATCTCTTCTCTCAGGACCTTTGGGTTACCTGCAAGAATTGTTTACAGGGTGGAAAAATTGTTATATACCAAGTTATTCTTCCGTGAAGACGACCCTCATGCACGTCAGTTCTTATCTATTACAGGTGTGCCTCAAGGTTCCCCACTTTCTCCAATCTTGTATCTTGCTCTCTCTATTGAACTTTAGAAAAACTTTAATGCGACCAGTATCTATTGGTATACGCTGATGATAACACAGCCCTGTTCTCTGGACGTAGGTGCAAAGATGTAATCTCTGACATCAGCCGTTTCTTTTTAAGATTAAAAGATCAGTTACCAATATCCAATCTTATTTTTAACTCCTCCAAATCGCAGGTGGTTGTCTTTCATGTTGCTCCTGCAACAAAGAAAAATATAAAAAGACTAGCAATCATCTCTTTCTTCCATATTGACTAATCAACCATTCCATACCTTTACAAGTCGAGTAAAATACCTGAGTTCACCATTACGGTGAACTGGTCAGCTTTCGCTGACATGGATAAACTCAAACGTATTCTGAATAGAGCATGGTGGGCCCTGAAAACGGGCTAAGCATCTGTCATTAAATGAGAAAACTCAAGTGCGCCTCTGGGGTACTTGGGCTATCTCGGGATTAGTCTTATTTTCAACAGTTTGTCCCCCAGAGCAAATACTAAGGTTTCTCATGCTCCTCATCTTGCGATTACCGATCATAGTCCGCCTCGATTCGAATCTTCAGGGGGAGGGTGAAAGACCCCGTGTGGTACAGTCAGAGAGCGGCGTGTTGGATTGGCTGTAGGGCTCAGATCCCGCTTGACCTGAGGCCGTGACAATATCGTAAAGACTAAACATTTTGATTTCCTTATCGATCTTGAACTGTTGTTTTTTAAGTGTCTTTTTTAGTTATTTTTAGTGATTGTTAAGTTATTTTAGAAATTCCTTATTATTATGCTCGATGACGCTATCGCAAATTTTTGTATATTTACATTGGGAGCGCCTTAAATTTTTACGTTTCACCATTGTTAAGGATGTTTCACCGACATATTGTTTACCGCAGATGCCACAGGTTTTTAGATATAAAATTGATCTGCTCTTACAGGTTGATTCATTGCCGACTTCGAAATTTTGTTGGTGACTGTAATGTGATAAACATTGGTATTACGCATTACCCTCCATGTTGCGAATCTTTTGTCGTTGCACTGTTTCGATGATTTTAGGTTTATTCTTCGATTGAGCAGTTCCTGAACGTAATGTTCACACGTGCGTATGTCTCAACCAAATGTTCCAAGTCGAGAATGATGTGGTATCAAAATTGATATATGCGGTTCTTGCTTTTGACTCTTTCTGAGCAAGAGTTCACGGATAATCTCCTTTCCATATTGATTTGTTTTACAATGGTAGAGTGTCTGTAGCCACGTTGTAACAGCGAATTGGTTAGCAATTCAACGTTTGTTTCAAAGTCCGCTGCATCAGAACAGATTCGTTTAATTCGCGATGCTTAATTGTAAATGACGCGTTTTTTGATACTTTGAGGATGATGGCTGTGCGAATGAAGATACATTGATGTCGAACTTTATTTGCGATATGGATTCGTTTTTAATTTGGCGTTGATATCTATGCATTTTTCATGGCTAAAAATTCTATGATTGTACCTGATTTAAAATTCAGAATCAGCGTGTTTAACTGATTAAAATCTCTTTGAAACAATTCGAGTGATTCTTGGTCATCAGGCCCATATAAAGAAAATGTCGTCAATATATCGTGTATAAAGTAGATGTTTACATTGCGATCTATTGATTCATTCTCTTTCGATTTCATGCATGTATATTATTGCATACTCAGGTGCCATATGTGTGCCCATTGATGTACCCTGAGTTTGTTTATAGAACCGTTTTTGACATCACAGAGGTTATTTTATTCAAAACTATACTGGCTGATTCAAGTATAAATTTGCGTTCTTTTTTGTTTGTATATTGATTTTGTAAAAGAGTATTGAGAGTCAATATGCCTTCTCTGTTTTGGATATTTGTATACAGGCAAGATACGTCAGCAGTAACAAGAATGAAGTTGCTTTTAATTTCGTTTTTTATCGTTGTTAATTTTGTTAATAAAGTCACAACTGTTAGAAATGATGACGATACCTTCCGGAATAGTGGACATAATAAACGATGGACATATCGGGATAATTTCTCCATAGGTTTTCCTCTACAGTTACAATGGGTCACTCACTTACGACCTAGTTAGTTTGTGTATTTTTGGTACATGCAGAAACTACCGAATTTAGTCCCTATACTATATATATTATGGGTATATATATGTATATTATGTATATATATTATAATATATATTATATATTATATACATATATAATATATGAATATAAAATGTTACATTGGGTCTACCAACGTACGACATACTTGGTTTGTGTATTTTTGGTAGCATGCAGAAACTAACAAATTTAGTCCCTATGTATCACTATGTTTTCCAAATAAAAAACAAACACCGGGCAGCATTCTATATATCCTCATCAAGCGAAGAAATATAACCGAAATATTCTCGCAATATTCAAAGTCGCTACGTATGCCCAGTCATCCTATGTGTGAGAACAAACTTCAACAACGGTATACACGTTTCGCACTAACGGAGCTCTTCAATAACGTTACTTCAATAATCATCCATAGGCATCCTCACACACGCTTAAACAGTGTTTAAAGCTCGAAAACAGAACTCTCCTTAATCTGAATCATCAGAAGGAATTTAGCATAAGCTCTGTTCATGGCAGCGCGTACTGCAGATTAACTATACAATAGGCACTCAATTCCTTTGCTCGGTAATACCGAGCAATACCGATTGAATTCCAAAAGATCATGTGAGAAAGCAAGCAACTACAGCAAGTAAATTTTCTGCTGAATAAAATTAGGACGGTCCGGAAAGCACATGGTTAGTTTAAAGAGGCTATGCCCATGCTACCACGTTAGCAAATTCTCATAAATGCCTTTTTAATATATCACAAGGCAGCCGAAACTACTGATGGTGGTTCACCCTACTGATGAGTGCTGCCGGCTACCATCAGCTCATCTAGGAGTGATAAGGAAGTCTGCTCTACTTGTAATCGAATTCCGGTTTTTGGCAACATCTACGATTATGAAACTGAAGCTTATTAGCTCCCGGAGCACAGTTTAACACATTCAGATATAAAATTATAAAAATGTATCCTCCAAAGTATCCTGTGAGAAAGCAAGCAACGACAGCAAGTACATTTTCTGCTGAATAAAATAAGGATGGTCCGGAAAGCACATGGTAAGTTTAAAGAGGCTGTGCCTATGCTACCACGTTAGCAAATTATCGGAAATGCCCTTTTTAATATATCACAAGGCAGCCGAAACGTTTGGTCGTAGTTCACCCTACTGACGAGTGCTGCCGGCTACCATCAGCTCGTCTAGGAGTGATAAGGAAGTCTGCTCTACTTGTAATCAAACTCCGGTTTTTGGCAACATCTACGATTATGAAACTGAAGCTTATTAGCTCCCGGAGCACAGTTTAACACAGTCAGATATAAAATTATAAAAATGTATCTTCCAAAGCATCATATGAGAAAGCACGCAACGACAGCAAGTAAATTTCCTGCCGAATAAAATTAGGATGGTCCGGAAAGCACATGGTTAGTTTAAAGAGGCTATGTCCATGCTTCCACGTTAGCAATTTCTCGGAAATGACTTTTTTATATATCACAAGGCAGCCGAAACGACTGATGGTAGTTCAACTACTGATAAGTGCTGCCAGCTACCATCAGCTCGTCTAGGAGTGATAAGGAAGTCTGCTCTACTAGATATCGAACTTTTGTTTTTGGCAACATTTACGATTATGAAACTAAAGCCTATTAGCTCCCGGAGCACAGTTTAACACAGTCAGATATAAAATTATAAAAATTTATCCTCCAAAAGATCCTGTGAGCAGGCAACGACAACAAGTAACTTTCCAGCCGAATAAAATTAGGGTGGTCCGAAAAGCACATAGTTAGTTTAAAGTGGCTGTGCCCACGCTTCCACGTTAGCAAATTCTCATAAATGCCTTTTTAATATATCACAAGGCAGCCGAAACTACTGATGTTAGTTCACCCTACTAATGAGTGCTGCCGGCTACCATCAGCTCATCTAGGAGTGATAAGGAAGTCTGCTCTACTTGTAATCGAATTCCGGTTTTTGGCAGCATCTACGATTATGAAACTGAAGCTTATTAGCTCCCGAAGCACAGTTTAACACAATCTGATATAAATATTATAAAAATGTATCCTTCAAAGGATCCTGTGAGAAAGCAAGCAACGACAGCAAGTAAAATTCCTGCCGAATAAAATTAGGATGGTCCGGAAAGCACATGGTTAGTTTAAAGAGGCTATGCCCATGCTACCACGTTAGCAAATTCTCGGAAATGCCTATTTAATATATCACAAGGCAGCCGAAACGACTGATGGTAGTTCACACTACTGATGAGTGCTGCCGGCTACCATCAGCTCGTCTAGGAGTGATAAGGAAGTCTGCTCTACTTGTAATCGAACTCCGGTTTTTGGCAACATCTACGATTATGAAACTGAAGCTTATTAGCTCCCGGAGCACATTTTAACACAGTCAGATATAAAATTATAAAAATGTATCTTGTAAAGCATCATGTGAGAAAGCACGCAACGACAGCAAGTAAATTTCATGCCGAATAAAATTAGGATGGTCCGGAAAGCACATGGTTAGTTTAAAGAAACTATGTCCATGCTACCACGTTAGCAAATTCTCAGAAATGCCTTTTTAATATATCACAAGGCAGCCGAAACTACTAATGGTAGTTCACCCTACTGATGAGTGCTGCCGGCTACCATAAGCTCGTCTAAACGTGATAAGGAAGTCTGCTCTGCATGTAATCAAACTCCGGTTTTTTGGCAACATCTACGATTATATATATATATATATATATATATATATATATATATATATATATATATATATATATATATATATATAAGTGTTTGAATCGAGCATATTCTTAAGCCTGCAAACTTTCGTCACTCCTAGACGGTCATGTGATAGCCGGCAGCCATCGTCAGTAAGATGAACTATCACACGCCGTTTTGGCTGCCTCTGTGACATTGTGAAAATGCATTTCCGACATCTAGCTATAATTGTAGGTGGCGTGAGCTCTTAAATCCTACAATTTCCAATGCAGACCATCATTAACAACCAGAAAAACCAAACTTTCGGATGCTTGACTGTAAGAAACCGAGATTGAGTGGATCGATTCTTTCTATGTAATAAGAGTTTCATTTGAATCGGTATTGCTCGAGATTGCGATTAGCAATTCTTTCCATATGTTTGTATAAGTGTTTGAATCGAGCATATTCTTAAGCCTGCAAACTTTCGTCACTCCTAGACGGTCATGTGATAGCCGGCAGCCATCGTCAGTAAGATGAACTATCACACGCCGTTTCGGCTGCCTCTGTGACATTGTGAAAATGCATTTCCGACATCTAGCTTAAATTGTAGGTGGCGTGAGCTCTTAAATCCTACAATTTGCAATGCAGACCATCATTAACAACCAGAGGATCAAACTTTCGGATGCTTGACTGTAAGAAACCGAGATTGAGTGGATCGATTCTTTCTATGTAATAAGAGTTTAATTTGAATCGGTATTGCTCGAGATTGCGATTAGCAATTCTTTCCATATGTTTGTATAAGTGTTTGAATCGAGCATATTCTTAAGCCTGCAAACTTTCGTCACTCCTAGACGGTCATGTGATAGCCGGCAGCCATCGTCAGTAAGATGAACTATCACACACCGTTTCGGCTGCCTCTGTGACATTGTGAAAATGCATTTCTGACATCTAGCTTTAATTCAAACACTTATACAAACACATGGAAAGAATTGCTAATCGCAATCTCGAGCAATACCGATTCAAATGAAACTCTTATTACATAGAAAGAATCGATCCACTCAATCTCGGTTTCTTACAGTCAAGCATCCGAAAGTTTGATCCTCTGGTTGTTAATGATGGTCTGCATTGCAAATTGTAGGATTTAAGAGCTAACGCCACCAACAATTTAAGCTAGATGTCGGAAATGCATTTTCACAATGTCACAGAGGCAGCCGAAACGGCGTGTGATAGTTCATCTTACTGACGATGGCTGCCGGCTATCACATGACCGTCTAGGAGTGACGAGAGTTTGCAGACTGAAGAATATGCTCGATTCGAACACTTACTTAAATATACGGAAAGAATTGCTATTCGCAATCTCGAGCAATACCGATTCAAACGAAACTCTTATGATTACATAGAAAGAATTGATCCACTCAATCTCGGTTTCTTACAGTCAAGCATCCGAAAGTTTGATCCTCTGGTTGTTAATGATGGTCTGCATTGCAAATTGTAGGATTTAAGAGCTCACGCCACCTACAATTTAAGCTAGATGTCGGAAATGCATTTTCACAATGTCACAGAGGCAGCCGAAACGGCGTGTGATAGTTCATCTTACTGACGATGGCTGCCGGCTATCACATGACCGTCTAGGAGTGACGAGAGTTTGCAGACTGAAGAATATGCTCGATTCGAACACTTACTTAAATATACGGAAAGAATTGCTATTCGCAATCTCGAGCAATACCGATTCAAACGAAACTCTTATGATTATATAGAAAGAATTGATCCACTCAATCTCGGTTTCTTACAGTCAAGCATCCGAAAGTTTGATCCTCTGGTTGTTTATGATGGTCTGCATTGCAAATTATTGGATTTAAGAGCTAACGCCACCAACAATTTAAGCTAGATGTCGGAAATGCATTTTCACAATGTCACAGAGGCAGCCGAAACGGCGTGTGATAGTTCATCTTACTGACGATGGCTGCCGGCTATCACATGACCGTCTAGGAGTGACGAGAGTTTGCAGACTGAAGAATATGCTCGATTCGAACACTTACTTAAATATACGGAAAGAATTGCTATTCGCAATCTCGAGCAATACCGATTCAAACGAAACTCTTATGATTATATAGAAAGAATTGATCCACTCAATCTCGGTTTCTTACAGTCAAGCATCCGAAAGTTTGATCCTCTGGTTGTTTATGATGGTCTGCATTGCAAATTATTGGATTTAAGAGCTAACGCCACCAACAATTTAAGCTAGATGTCGGAAATGCATTTTCACAATGTCACAGAGGCAGCCGAAACGGCGTGTGATAGTTCATCTTACTGACGATGGCTGCCGGCTATCACATGACCGTCTAGGAGTGACGAGAGTTTGCAGACTGAAGAATATGCTCGATTCGAACACTTACTTAAATATACGGAAAGAATTGCTATTCGCAATCTCGAGCAATACCGATTCAAACGAAACTCTTATGATTATATAGAAAGAATTGATCCACTCAATCTCGGTTTCTTACAGTCAAGCATCCGAAAGTTTGATCCTCTGGTTGTTTATGATGGTCTGCATTGCAAATTATTGGATTTAAGAGCTAACGCCACCAACAATTTAAGCTAGATGTCGGAAATGCATTTTCACAATGTCACAGAGGCAGCCGAAACGGCGTGTGATAGTTCATCTTACTGACGATGGCTGCCGGCTATCACATGACCGTCTAGGAGTGACGAGAGTTTGCAGACTGAAGAATATGCTCGATTCGAACACTTACTTAAATATATATATATATATATATATATATATATATATATATATATATATATATATATATATATATATATATATATATATATATATATATAATTAAAGTAAACCAGTCTTAACGAAGAAATTAATACGACGTTTCACTTTTCGATTTCTCCTGTTGTATGGGAAAAGGAAGAATACATTTCGGAAGAACTACGTCAACTTAATACAACAAACTATGAAGCGGCAGATGCTCATACGCTTAGCTCACTTAACGAAAGATTAAGTAACCTTATTAGTCGACATACAGGCACAGGTTTTCTCCAAGTAACCGACAGAGATAAATTAGTTCCAACTAGTTGGAATATTGGTAAATACTACATGTTACCTAAGATTCATAAAGAATCGAGACCTGTTGTCGGACGTCCAATTGTTAATTGTATTGGAACAATTACGAAACAACTTTCAAAATTTTTACACAATTTGCTATTACCCTTCACAAGTAAAGTAAATTCGTACATTAGAAGCTCGTCAGAATTTTTGGATAAACTTAAAACGATTAAATCCGAAATAAAACCGAGCGATATTATGATAACTATGGATGTAGAATCTCTCTACCCATCAATACCACATACAAACGGTATATTGGCTGTACGTAAAGCAATGGAGGCGGATAATTGGTGTTTTAAAAAGAAAGAATTTGTTCTTGATAGCTTGGCCTTTATTCTTGAAAATAACTATTTTGAATTTAATTGTGGTCGATATAGACAAACAGCTG
This sequence comes from Pomphorhynchus laevis, assembly GCA_012934845.2. Taxonomy (NCBI): domain Eukaryota; kingdom Metazoa; phylum Acanthocephala; class Palaeacanthocephala; order Echinorhynchida; family Pomphorhynchidae; genus Pomphorhynchus; species Pomphorhynchus laevis. The sequence continues at coordinate 178,070 of WNNJ02000555.1, forward strand.
GAACAGCTATGGGTACAGCTCTGGCACACGTATATGCTATTTTATTTATGAATGATTTTGAAACAGCTGCTATAAATGCGTTTGAGCTAAAACCGTCATTATTTGTGCGATACATAGACGATGTATTTATAGTATGGAAGCTCGGCAAAGAAAATTTGGATAGATTCATCGATCATGTCAATAACTTTGGTTCTTTAAAATTTACAACATCATTTTCTTTTCCCGCGTTTTTTCTCGATATTTCAGTTTATCGTGATGAAAATAGCAATGTACAAACTGAATTGTATCGCAAGAACTCATCCATACCCAATTACCTTCATGCACAAAGCGCTCATCCTAATTACACGAAAAAATCCCTTATACAAAATGAAGCGTGTTGAATAATACGTGTTTGTAGTGAACCGGCAAGTCGAGAAGTACATCTATACAAGCTTAGAGGTATACTAGCAAACAGAGGTTTTACTAAACGAGAGATATTAAGCAGTATCAATAGAGCACGACATAGAACCTATTTACAGAACGAATTACCTCAAGTTAAAAAGACAAAATTAATCAAATTCGAATAGTAATGCCATTCCACCCAGCATTAACGGCAGTCGAAAAAAGTCTTAATCTAAAAATTAAAAACATGGCAAAATCTGAAAACATTAATATTCCCAATTTACAATTTGTCTACAAATCTAATAACAAATTAGGTAGGAATATCATTAAAAGCTCGTCAAAGACTAAAAAAGTTGGAGTTGCAAATTCATGCGAAAAGTGTGAACGTCCTAGATGCAAGTGTTGCGCACAAATTGTAGAAACAAATCGCTTTACAAGTAATGTAACAGGTTTGAGTTATAGATTAAGCACCCTGTTACATGCAGTACAAAGGATGTCGTATATCTAGCATGTTGTTCACTATGCTCGGCACAATGCATTGGTGAGTCTAGACGCTTCCTGAGTCAGAGATTGAACAATCGTAGATCAGACATATTGAGGGGTAAAAAGACCCAAGATTCTATAGTGGAACATTGCATCGATACTCATAAATTTTTTTTATCATCGACACACCTTAAAAAAATTTTGGTTTCTAATAAACATACAATAAAATAACATACAATCTAAAGTAAATACATTACTTACATTACTTACATAAATACAACGACAACCAAACGACAACCTTCGACGACATCTAACGACAACCATCGACAACCATCCGTTTGACAATTATCGACAACCATCGACGACATCCGCTCGCTACTACTAACGCGAACTACTTACAATTAACTACTTACAATTATTTAAAAATCGTAAACTATTGCAACCTACAGTTAATGGGAGCCAAGAAGAAAAATCTACCAAAAGCCAAGCGAGCAATCTCTGTTGATACCGATAAAATCGGCAAGCTCAAGAACATACAAGTGGAATGCTCCGCTAGCGGCTGTCAAATCTGGACATCAGTAACGCATAATTGTGCTTTGGGTCAGGAAACTTGTGGCGGGCCACCGTTCTACTGCGGATTCTGTGCGGCGAAACAAATCAACTTGTTAATAAAACGATTAGAGCAATTGGAAATGGCATCGCAGCATGATCGAATTTCTCAAATTTCTGACAAATCTACTGAGACAGTGAAGGAGCCGCAAACTGTATCGCAGCAAGATGGATTTTGTCAAGTTTATGATAAATCTACCAAGACAGTGACGGAGCCGCAAATTGTTACAACTAATGTATATTCACTCCCCGACACCCCACGTCCCGTCCTTCCCGTCTCGTCCCTCAATACCTTGCATCCATCAATCAAAATCACCTCCACCAACCTCCACTATCCTTCCACTCATAACCTTTCCTCACATCGCTTGCCACCCTCTTTATTATCATTATCCTCTATGTCTCCCGTCGTCAAACCAAATCCCTCCAAATCATCAACTGACAGCTCTTCTATCGTGATCTCACCTACTCACGTCAGTCGTCCTCCTTTACGGAAGCGCTTTGCTTCTCGCGATCGTTGCGTCATTGTTACTAATATCACGCCTTCTAAATCCTTATCTCCACAAGCACGTCTGGACCACGATGTTTCCGCCTTCAGATCCAACCTCTCGTCTATTGTTCCTGCGGATAAACCATCCTTTTTCAAGGACATTTCTCCTGTCGCATTCATCCGTCTAAACAAATCTTCTCAATCTAATCCTTCCCAGCCCCCTCTCCTAAAAATTGTTTTCAAGCATCACTCTCACGCGTCTTTTGTCCTCTCCCAACGATTTAAACTCATATTTTCTTCAGCCACTCGCATTATCCCCGATCGCAACCCCTCGAAATCGCTCAACTCTCTTAATCCCGCATGAAAAACCCTCGCGAGGAAAACGGCGAAACATCACTCTCCATCCAAAACATCAACGGAAATTATCAAGTATCTACACCAGCCCCAAAATTCGATGGCGCTCCATCTCCCTTATGTGTCTTATCCGCTAGTCCCTATTACCACCACACACAGTTTCTGCTTCAGCCCCCTCAACACTAAATCTATTCTTTATAAATCCGATCTCATCATCAACCTATTCACCAGGCAATCCATCGATCTCTTCTGCCTCACCGAATCCTGGCACTACAGATTCCGACGACCTTTCCATTCGCCGTCTGCTCTCTGCCGGTTGCTCCCTAGTTGAATCCGTCCGCCCCTCAGCTTATCCCCTTCTAAATTCTCTAATCATGATGGCATCGTCGCATTCGCCCGTCATCCCCACGTCTCTTCGCAAATTATTCCCTTTTAAGTCCTTGCTCTTTTGAATTGCCACTTGCCGTTCATCTATCCCGATCACTCTAGATCTCGCCATTCGTATAACCGTCCTTGATTCTTCAGCTCTTACCTCCTTATTTTTTACCGAACCCGCTGACTTCCTGTCCAAATGTTCTTTGTCCTCCATCTCTTCCCTCGTTCTTGGCAATTTCAACATCCGCCTCGAACCTCCTCCTCTTCCACCGATTCCATCCACTTATCAACTTGGCGAGGCACTCTCATATCCAATGCCCCCAGACATATCCTTTGCGAGGCACTCGACATCATCGCTGTCCCCGAACGTTTTGCTGCATGTACGTCACTGTCAATTTCCGATCCTGGTCTAACCGATCACTTTCTCGTCACTGTTGACCTCACTTCCGACCACACCCGCTTCACACACCTACCATTCTACGCCACAATTGGAGAAATCTTAGCTTCCCCCTTCTCCGCTCTGCCTTACTCAAATCGTCTCAACCCTCTTTCACAATAGCATTTTCTTCGACTAACGATATCACCATTCACTTCGACTCTGAACTAACATCCGCTCTTGATCTACACTAGCTTTTCAATAATCACACTCACCGTCGCTTGCACCGTACCCTATGGTTTGACATACAATGCCTACTCTCAAAGCGTCGACTCCGTCGTGCATTTCGAGTCTATCACCACTCTCTCAGACGTGATATCCGATCGATCACTCCTTCTTTCCGTGATACCTATCTTGCTCATTGGCGGTCTCATCTCAACCTACTACGTACAAAATGCAAATATTTCTGGCAGCATAAAATCATCAATTCATTCAACTCTAAGTTTCTCTGACATACTTTTAACACAATCCTTTCTCGCTCCTCTTGGTTTTGCAACATCAATCTCAATGATTATTCGTCATTTCTCCAGATCAAAGTATCCATGTTGCTCTCTCACAACACGTCTCCATCCCATCCCACTCTTCCCCGTAGCGCCTCATCCTCCCGGAACTCTTTCGTCTTCTCATTATCTCACCTGCCGAAGTCTCATATGTCATCATGTCCTTGCCCAACAAAACCTCACCCGCCGATCCCCTGCATACCCACATATTAAAATCTATATGCTCATCGATATCCCCATTTCTCACAACCTTGTTTAACTCGTCCATCCGCAGTCGTATCTTCCCTTCACACTGGAAATCCGCAATCGTTCGGCCCCTCCTTAAAAAACAATCGCTCGACCCCTCCCTTCCTTCTAGCTATCGCCTCATTTCACTACTCCCTACTCTTTCTAAACTCTTAGAACGCCTAATCTTAATACAAATCAACGCTTATCTCTCCTCAACCAATATATACCCTCCTTTCCAATCCGCTTTCCGCTCTAATCACTCGACAGAAATCGCATGCATAAAAGTGTACAACGACTTACTCATTTCTCGAGACAAGGCTCTATATAGTGTTCTCATCTCCCTCGATCTCTCCTCCGCCTTCGACATCGTCAACCACTCCATTCTTCTTTCTCGCATTCGTTATGATTACGGATTATCTTCCACCTCAGTAGAATTGTTTGCCTCATATCAATCCGACCCTTATTTCCGCGTCTGTTCTAATTCATCATCATACCGTTCGATCCCTATATTAAACGGGGTCCCACAAGGTTCAGTCCTAGGTCGCTTGTTTTTCTCTGTTCTGCTTGGCAATCTCTCTTCGTTTATTAAACCTTTCTAATTTAACGTCATGCAATACGCCGATGACATCCTCATCTATGATCATGCACCCGCCTATCGCATACATGATATCAACATTTCTGCCTCCAACTGTCTTTCTATCTACAAACGTATCTCCCATCTTCATCTCGTTCTAAACCCCGAGGTGTCCAGAATAATGTGAATCCTTCCCCGTCAACCTAACATATCTCCTACTCGTATATTTTCCTTATCAATAATCCCCATAGTCCCACATTTCTTTTCCATTTCGATGATACCTTTCCCTAAAACCTTTCGTCCGTGACAAGGTTCACTTGTCTAACTTAATTCTCCTTGACATCCGCCGTATCCGCCCCTTATCGACTTCCGTTCCTGTATGTCTCTTCTTACAACGCTTCTTTTCCCTAAAATAAATTACTGCCTCAGCCTTTTCGCCAATTCTCCAACATCCATCATCCTACCCCTTACAACGCATAATCAACTCCGCCGTTCGAGTGCTCTTTCGTCTCCGTCGCTTTGACCACATATCCGCATATCTTGCCCAACTCTCCTGGCCCACCATCCACATCCGCATCAAACTCCGCCTTCTTCTCGTAACTTTTCGTCTCATCGCTGTCGGCTCCCCATCGTTCATCAACCTCCCTTTCTTAGACGATAATCGCATCACCTCTCTACCACTGCGTTCCCGTCATACCCTCTTATTCCACGTTCCCAATTACTCTAACAATAACCGTCTTAGATCCATCCTCGTCGCCGTGAGGAAGGATCGGAGACCTTCACTCACCTGGAATCAACTCCCTCTCGACGTCCGCCGCGCTCCCTCCTTTATCACATTCAAATACCTCCTCCGTTCACACCTTCTCGACACATGATTTACATTTTTGTTTTGTTGTGGTCATGTAAGCGTGCGCTGGCACGCATTTGCCACGTTAAAATAAACCGTTTTTTTATAACATCACAGAAGATTGTTTCAATTACATTATCATCGCTAATAATACCGGCACTGATAAATTGAGAAAATATAACGAACAACAATGGGTCGGGCAGCTTTTTTCTGATAGACCAAATGGTATCAACAAGCACCACTTTTACAAGTGGATTGATATCACATAGAACAATTATTACTTTCTTTGCTATATTCATGTTTTAAGTTTTTGTGTTTCTGTTATAGATTTGATAAAGCTAATAAAAAGCGAAACGTCGTATTAATTTCTTCGTTAAGACTGGTTTACTTTAATTATATATATTTATATATATTATATATTATATATTTTTATATATATTTTATATTAAAGAAAATTTATAAGTGTTCTAGCAAATTACAACTCTGAAGAAGGCTTTTACGCCGAAAGCTTAGCCCTTGTATTGTGCTATAAAAGAAAAATCGCTGATGTTACTCGATTCTTGATTTGATTTGTTTAACGATTTATTTGAAAGCAGCCTCAATGGGCTCTCGAGTTCGATTTGATAATAATATTCAATATATATAGAATACAAAAGGTAGAAGCAGGAAAAGCAGTAGTTAGTTTAATTTTTCTTATTTATTACGTTTCGGCTTAACGCTTTCCTATATATATACATATATACAGTTTAGAT
>WNNJ02000556.1:0-104199 GCA_012934845.2 Pomphorhynchus laevis
TAATGAGCATATTATATTGAGCATGATCGTTCTTTAAATAACAATTAATAATTGAAGATATTGTAGCTCGTTAAAAACAATATTGTAATGCTGTATTCAACAAAGCAATGTTGGTGATACTATCGATAGATCAAATGTTTACTTGTTGTATAAATGATACTAGCGTTTAATAATTTTATAGTTTCTTTAAAGGCTTAAAGCTTAAACACTGTAATTCTACTTTATAGAATGGTAGAATGCTACTTAACTGCAGTTCTACTTGATGTGAAGATGTAGTGGAACTGACAATTAGTAATAAATTTATGCTGATCTGGAAGAATTTTACTGTAGTAATCCACAATTAGTAATAAATTTATGCTGATCTGGAAGAATTTTACTGATGTAACTTAAATTATCAAATATTTAAATTGTAGATGTAGGATAATATTATGGTTTCATCAAAGGCTCAAACACTGTATTTCTAATTTCTACTTTATAGAATGGTAGAATGCTACTTCACTGCAATTCTACTTGATGTGAAGATGTAGTGGAACTGACAATTAGTAATAAATTTATGCTGATCTGGAAGAATTTTACTGTAGTAATCCACAATTAGTAATAAATTTATGCTGATCAGGAAGAATTTTACTGATGTAACTTAAATTATTAAATATTTAAATTGTAGATATAGGATAATATTATGGTTTCTTCGAAGGCTTAAACACTGTATTTCTACTTTGTAGAATATTTTAAATATTTCAAATATCTTTGTGATCCTTGTAATTTATTATTGCCTATATGTTTTTTTTCTATAGTCAAACTAATAGTTGGGATATATACTTAGCCCTTGTAAATTTAACTAAAATGTAAAATCTTCATCGATTTAAAGTTTTTTAGAAATAGACCGTTTAAATATCTTTTCTAAAATTTGAGATGTCAGAAAGTTATTAAATATTAAATATTGTAATAACAATATTTAATATTAAATATTGTAATATCAGCAACACTTAAATATTGTAACTGATATTGTATCAGTTACATATAGAAGCTGTCTGATTTTAATTCTCACATATCTCGTTCTCTGATATGTGAAACATCAATCAAACGATTGAAGTTTTATCGTCGATGAATTTGGTATATTTTTAACCAAATACTAATTCTCATTATTTGTTAATGCGACAAATCAGTTGAAATTGCTCTCGATATTTTGATTTTTATAACAACATATTCAGTTGGTCAAATGCTGACATTAAATCTCTTGTAGAAATACTGACTCATATCATCAACAATTAAATATTGGTGAGATCACACGTTGACAAAATAAACTGATTCGTTCTTGACAGGTGTTTGTGAAAATCATTTTGTGCGTCATTGTTAGTTTAGATAATTGATGACGCTTTGTCATCTGGCCTTCACTTAAACTTTTAATATTGATTTTGTTGATTATCTCAATTATATTGATGATCTGATAGAATGTTTGATTCTACTAGATCGATGGAATTATGTTTTTACCTTTCCTAGAATGTTCTTGATCATTTGACAGCAATATATTAAGATCAAACGTTCATCGTTGGCCCACAGAGTTCAATAAGATATTCTTTGGAGTAGTGCCAACAATTATAGTTTTAGCATTTACATATTTGTGACTTTTAACTAAAATCTATAAAAATTTACATTTTAATAATAAGTCGAGTCATATAACTTGGATTTATAATTTCTTTGATTTTAGTTATCATATTTAAACTTCGCCCTAACTATTACTATAGGGAAAGTCAATTATAAGCATCCTGTATTATATATACAGCATGTTGTTGTGATAAAATCCAATTGCGTATTTTAAAATGATCAATAAATATCAGTGTTCAAATTTATTTATGATACAAATTTTAATAAAATGAATTTACAAATTGAAATACAATCAAAAAACAGGAAGGTGATTGTCGTGTGCTGCCTCGGCATGCACGCAACATTTCATCATTGAACGGCAACCTCAGGCTCTGTATCAAAAACCTGACCGTTTGGGGCTCTGTGTAGTTCGGACTAATCGTGTGCCTAGGTTTCGGAGAAATTTTTTAGTATCCTGACTGAACAAGCCCAATGTGTCAATACAAATGGGCGCAAAATAAAAATCGCGTTGGTCGAGGCTGCTGTATTTAGCTTGTTTGGCCTGTTCGACGTTGTTAGCGACTAATCCACAACAAATTGACGACGATGGCCATGTGGCTAGTGAAGTCGCACACGAACAGTTTGCCATCTTGCCTGGGGACCAACTTAGTGCCTTCGTGCGTCTTTCCATCGGATCGGGACAGACATTTTAGCTCGAAAAGGGACGGAAACCCAGCAGCCAGAGCCATGCGGATAATGCAGTTTACGCTGGTATGTCTGCTGAAGCGGGTCTTTAATTTATAGCAATCCAGTCCGTATATATCCGATTCATCGGTAATTTATCCGAATGCGCATTTGAAACATGTCAACGTCTCAATACCGAGGCGGAGACTGATTGCGAGGTTCAGAGATTCATCAACTAGCCGTGTGCCGTCAGAGATGATTGGCATTACATGGATTAAAGCACCAGCTTCGTTCGATGCAGCTCCATTTTATCTTTCTCTGTATTGTTGGTTGCGTGCAGCGTCAAGCAGTATTGCTAAGATAGCCTCACAAAACGTGCGAGTCGATCATTTTTGGGATGTAAGATCCGAAGGAATCGAACCGCCTATCGTACTGCTGTTTGTTTATAGGTAAGATTAAAACAACGTGCATTTTCATCAAAACTTTCAATTGTAAGAATGACTGTACAATTAAATTAACAAAAAAGAGCAAATTTTAAATCGCTTTAATTGTTTTTACTCTTTTAAATGATTAAAATATGATACTGTAGTGATTCCGTGAAATGAATTCCGTAAAAATGTACATTTAAGAATGTACATTTTTGAGTAAATTTAAAAGTTACCTTTGAGAAAATTAAAAAGTATTGATACCTTCGAGAAAATTTAAAATTACCGCTACCTCTCAGAAAATAGCAGCTACACTTTGTTTATAAAACTTTGCAATTTCGTTCAAATTACTTATTATGTTTGAGAGCAGAATTTTTCGTAGGTTAGAGCTTTTTTCCGAGAGGACTTGCTTTTTTTCTTAGATAGTTTGCTTTTCTTGTTGTAACGATATCACAGTATTGAGATTGTCATTTAATGTTAGATGTAAATATATAGTTTAATTTAGTCTCAGACTCATTTTAAAAGTCATATATTTTAAGAAATATACCTAAATGTATCTAAAGCAATACTCTACATTTTGACTTTTTTTGACATAAAATTGTAGGTATTTTTGATCTTGTCAACTACTAGATTCAATTGTTTTTGATTTATAGAAAAATCGTTATTAATGATTTTAGCTAATGAAATATCCGTAGCTTAGACATTTGAGTTGGTGTTTTAGATGTATTTAAAACTCTAAATCACAACTGGAATTTTATTTAATTGAGTATTTAATAAAACGTTTTCACAATTATATTGTGAACATGAGCATTTTTTTAACTCAAATTTAACACAATCATTAAAATTATATGTATAAATAAAATAAACGCTTAATTAGGTGTACCGTAATTATATATATAAGATATTTAATATTTATTAAGATACAGACGCGAAAGAATGACGAATGCCGTTTCGTCATCACAATGACTCATCAGTGCCAGATCCCTCCCAGTAGTGGGATTTTCTAGTACATCATTCACATTGATTCATTCATTGATTGCCGTCTGCCAGTCCTCCTCTGCATATAGTAGTGGGAGGGATCTGGCACTGATGAGTCATTGTGATGACGAAACGGCATTCGTCATTCTTTCGCGTCTGGCTTACATGTTTTACAAGAAATTCACGCGGAATGGTCTCACTCTCCTTTTATTAAGATAAACTATATATAAGATAATATATAAAAATATTTAAAATAAGACTATATTACACTATTCAATGAATTTTATGCTTTTAAAGAAATGGCTACTTTGAAACCAATGTCTAAGATATTTAATATATAAAAGTATTTAAAATAAGACTATATTACACTATTCAATGAATTTTATGCTTTTAAAGAAATGGCTACTTCAAAACCAATGTCTAAGTTGACACGACACATACAATCGACCAGACCCATATTGTATGCTTTTATGCTTTTAATGTCAATATAATAAATTCTGTAAAATATTAAAATATTCTTAACGAATTAGGTCTGGTATTATATATTTAGTAATATATTGTAAAATAGCTATTTATTAGCCATTAAATCGAATAATCATAGTATTTTATATTCTAATTAAAATTTTAATACGGTGATATAGTAAAGCTGTTTATAATCTATTAAATGCTGAGATGTCATCAAACCATAAATTAGCATCTAATAAATATTTATAAGATGCAAAATCAAGCATATATGACATATAATTTTTTATATCATTTTAACGATAAACCATATATCATAAAATAATTAACGTGATTATTTATAACAAATATTAGCTACTTTTACGAAATAGATCGAATTTATTTGAATTACAGTGAATTTAAATTATAAAGTACGAAATATCGTGTTATGTATTGTTTTATCATACCTGCTTGAATTTGTAAAATAGCCAAAGAGTATCTTTTTTGGAGTTCGATTTTACAATCAAGGGCTATGGTTTTCTTTGTCGCTACTTTATGTTGCTTACAATCTTAACCGAAAAAAATATTTATACGAGAAAGCACGACATATCTGTCCGGATGTAGTCATTGATCTCAGTTACACACATCTAGCGTAAAGGCCTCTATATCTCATTTTTATCTCCCCATTGAAATATGCTCCTTACTGCTATTGAGAATGTTTCCTTCAATGCGTGTCTGACGGAAACGAGCAATGTCTACATCAACAATAATAATAAGGCTGACCAATATCGCTTCAGTCTTCATCAATAACATAGCAACTTTTAATGTAAAAGTTGTAGCAGCCATCAATACCATGGCTGTCTAGCCGTTCGGTCGAAGTTTTTTTGCTATTTTAAGGAGATTTTGTGTTTTTTTCTATAAGAAAAGAATACGAGTAGACGTAAGTCTTACGTAATATCGCATCCATTCGCTCAGTATTACAGTGGAAGTCCACATCATTTATGTCTAGACATTTCAGTAAATAAATGCATTTGCTGAAACACGAGAACAAATGTAAAATTCAAAAAATCTATACAACGATGGTCATTCGTCTCCATTTTTGCTATGAAAAGATTAGGTTTTCATGGTGTATCGGTCACATTTTTATCTCAACAGTCTTGCTCCACTATTTTGGTTAAATCGCATAAATTTCCTGGTCATTCTTCAAGTTTTTGATCACATTGGGACTTGAATGATGAATCCTTTAGAAATAAATCACTTAACTGCATAATCAGTTATCTGTTTAAATCCCTACTCTTTTAAAATTCTTTAATTTTTGAAATATACATGCACACTATGTACAACTTCATTCGAACGTAATGTAATGAACTATCAGTGAAGTTCTCTTAGCGAGCAGGAAATTCTTTAATACGCATATTCAACAGACGATATACGCACATTACATATATTCTTCTTATACAAGCTGGATTGTAAGTGCAAACTTATCACACGCTTTAATTAGAATAGCACATTTGATTAATGATGATATAACACATTAGATGTTCAATTTGAACAGCGGTTTTTCTACTTTAAAAGTTTGTTGAACAGTAGTTAAATTGTTTGCAAACTTATAAACAAAAAAGAGAACTTTACTACAAACTTTATAATTTTACTACATAAAGTTATATGCTTACACTTTATAGATAAAAGTAGCAATTAAGATATAAAGGATTACCACAATTAAGTTTGAACTTCAAGAAAAAAATAGTTAACTGCTTTATTAATTAACAGTTATTTAAACGTAAAATGTTCAATGCAACTTTTGAAATTATGTTGATGCGAAGAAATGCTTGATTAATTGTCCATTGTAAAATGGACATCACATTTTCAAAGTCAAACAATACATTAGTAGCTATATTTTTGGGACTTATGAAAGATCGCTGGTGTATCCATGTAACATAAAAAATTCATTAAAAGTCGCATTTAATAAAATAAAAAATTAATTTCAAGAGAAAATCGCTTAGCAAATGCATGTTATTTTATAGAACATGTATTTTATATAAATAAAATAAATAAATTCACAGGAATGAACAAGTGAGAAAGATGGTTTTAATCCAAAAATACGGCAATATTTCTACAGCACCTGCCATCATCTACTGAAAATTACAAATGCATTTCGTTCCTGTAAATTTAAAAATTTTAGAGAAGATAAAAATTGATATTTTTTATCCAAATAAAATACATTTTTAATAAATTTAAGTAAATATTTAATATATTTTATAATCTTTAACGAATGAGTATTTAAATATTAAATCACTATCATATTTACACAAAAATATAATTTAAAAATAATAAAATTATATTTAATTTAATTTAATATAATATAATATATTTAAATTACATTAAATATAATTTAAAAATCTAGAAATCAGTACAATTCTGATAAATAACGGAAATAGCTGAAATCTCTAGTTACTTGACGTAATTATTTATAAAATTCGTGTAATATTTTTGTCCTATATTTTATAAGTCAGACTGGTATTCCTTTACCAAATCAACATTAATAACTTAGTGATAAAAGATAACTTGTAGTGCAAATAAATTAAAATTGTTTAACTAAAATATTGAATTGTTAATCAAACAAAAATATTTATAATACATAAATATTTTGCATACAATTTAGACATAATCTCTTCAACTGATTTTAGTTGTGGAAGTTTGTAGTAATTTTAATCCAAATAAGATATTTATATCTCATTAACAGTGTTGACAGGAAAAGCGTTTTTAGTAAGGTCTTATAATTCTGACTTTAAATACTTAACTTCCAAAACTGACAAATTTTAATATTTTATTTTAATTATTTTTATCTAATGATAGTGAACGATAACAACGTTACTCCTTTCAAACCAATCCGTCCAAATTTCTATTTTTATATACTGTTGGAGATTATTCCAGAGAAGAGGAGCGGCAATAAAAGGGCAACGACGCCACATTTTGAGAAAATCAGATCAGATAAATGAATCTACCTATGCTATACTATATATAAATATAAAAGATAAAAGAATTTGAACTTTCTTGACTGTTAAATTAACTACTTACATTTGAGAGATTAATATACACAAGCATTAATACGATCAGAGCAAAGAAGAGCTAAGAAGACCAAAGAGCCAAGAAGTGAGCCAACCAAAAGAACCAAAGACGGTAAATGCCGAAAAATTCTTCTGGGAGATGTTGCTTTTGTAATGGTTTTGCTGCTGTTTGTAAGGCCTGCGTCTGTGCCAGATCTGGTAAAGCTTGCATTTCATGTTGGGCGCAAAATTGTTCGAATAAGCCTATTACTTCGCCAAGTGTTAATGCTGCTGAGTTATGCACATCTTCTATTGTTCTTACAAACGACAATTCTCATAATGCAATTGAAATAGAAAATAGCCCTAATTCGTCCTTTTTACATGATTCCGTGCAACTGGAAATGAAATGTACGTATAAGGCATGTTCCAACTACAGTGTAATTAGCGTACCTCGCAGATTAAGTCGAGAGTACTTATCACAAGACTTCCACTGTGGTTTCTGCCCAGCAATCTGATGCCAAGGAATTGTATCAGCTAAAAGCAGTGATCACTTCTTTTAGAAAAGAAATTTCTAGTTTAAACAAGAGAGTTTGTGATGATCTCGGTACTGGTGCTGCTTCTTCGCAAAATTAGTCAATTCTCAGTAGTTCGGTATCTAACATAAGCGTATGGAACGACAAGGGAAAGTTAAATTCATTAATTAAAAAAATCGATAAATAAAACAACCATCAATCAAGTTGTGATGCGGCAGGTCGCTAAAGCTTATGCAACCGTAGGTGAGGCTTCTAAAGGAGATCTAACTTCAATCGATATTAGAAATGCCTTAAGAAAAGATGCACAAAGGCAGCATAACTTGATAGTTGTGAATCTATCGGATTCAGGTAACGATAGAGATAGTATCTGCTCCATTTTAAAAGCCATAAACATCCCGATCCCTCAAAAACTAGCGATTCGTCGTCTTCCTCAGAATCAATTAAGTTCGCCAGCGTGGTTAAAAGTGACTTCCACTCCCAATTTTGTGAAGTTTGTTCTGAAAGCTGCTCCAAAACTTAGGCATATACAATCTTTCAGTAGAGTTTTCCTGCGTTCAGATATTGGTCCTTCTGAGCGCGTTCTTCAAACTAAGCTTCGAGATGAGTGTCGTTCCCGTCGTATTAATGATCCGCTGCGAATTCATATAGTTCGTGGAGGCAGAATTATCTCTTTTAGGAAAAAAGAAGTTGTTAAGCCTTTAGTAAACTCTTTAGTTGATCAAATTTCATCCTCGTCAGTCGCGGCATGTTCTTCTGAATTAGTACCTAACAGTGGACCTTCGCCCTTGTGCGAAAACGTGAGCTCAACTTTGTGACTAGGGTCCCACGATCTACTTTCATCGAGTGATCTTGACTTCCCTCAGTCTAACTTAAATTCTCTCATCTTTAACGTTGAAGGCTTGAAATACTTAAGAAACTTAGGATTCGTCGATTATTTGTCGCTTTTCGATGTTGTGTTTTTAACATAAACAATGTTCACTGAATATGTATCCATTCCGGGGTTTTATACTTTTAATATTCCTGCAATTCTAAGGGTGCGTGATCGCCCGGTTGGCGGTGTTATGCTCGCTGTCAAGCCGCTATTTGGAAAATACAGTTGCTCCTCTTTTGAAAACTCCATTTGCATTAAAATTCCAAATGCTTGTTTCATTGCATGTTATTTTAATCCTTCTTATTCAGCTGCATATATTATCTGGGAATTGTCACAAGTTTTGAATAAATTAGAATACCCTTCACTAGTGTTTATCACAGGGGATTTCAATGCGCGTTTTACAAATCTTCTACAGGATAAGCTAAGTCAACTTATCGATTATTTTCATTCAGTAGATCTCACATTACATTTCCCAGAGGAAAAATAGTCGTACGAATCGCATAATACAAAGAGTTGCCTCAATCTTAAACAAATGCTGATGTTTATCGTACGCAACTAGATTTGTCCTCGAAATTGGGTTTGCTGAGAAAACACAAACCCGTTACTTGTACGTTTAAGTGTAAAATGTTCGTCTCGTCCGTATCAACTTCTTTGCAGCATAGCAGATGTGTAAGAATGTCCGCTATTAATTTTACTGAAATATTTCACTCTCGTAATCTCCTTAGTTTATTAGATTTTGAAAGCAGTATGTCTTCTCTGCGTGCAACTATTCTTTCCGCGTGTAGGGTAAGATCCTCGAAACCTAGAAAGATTGTTCAACATAAACCACTTTGGTTTAAAAAGCTTCAAAATAATTTGGTTGTGTTGAATAAGCGATTTCGATTTAATTTGGTTCCCAAATCGTGTTTTGTAGATTTGCGTAGGCGATACGTTAAATTGGTAAGATATTTCCTTTTATCTCGTATGTTGAAAGAGGAGAGTGACATCTTAAATAAGGATGAAAAATCTCCGTGGCTTCTAAGGAAAAAAGGGATTAATTGTATTTCGACGATCTCGCTGTCTGATTGGTCCCTCCATTTTCAAAATGTTCTGCGCCACCATCTACATATCGATACTCCTGTTAGACTTCCATTGTGTTCGATTATTGGTGATGACCAAGTCGACGATCCGCTTAATTTGCCTTTCACATCTAACGAAGTAATGTGATCTCCATCTCTAATGAAAAATAATAAAGCTACAGGGCCGGACAACTTTTGTGTCGAGCACCTAAAATATACCGTCGATTTTCTTTCAGATTATTTGTGTAAATTATTCAATGTTTTTATCTGTGGTTTCCAATTTCTACGTCTTGGCGAGACGGATTGATAAAAATTCTCTATAAAGGTAAGGGTGATTATAAATCCTTGGATTCTTATCGGGGCATCGCAATTCTAAATCATTCTTATAAATTTCTGACACACATGATGCTAATGCGTTTATTGCATTTTCGTTGACACCTTTTACCTGGAGAGCAGTTTAGATTTCGTCAACATCGGTCGACTCTCGATGCATTACAAATGTGAGACACGAGATCTTAAACTGTTTAGTAAGCACATTCCATTGTATGCAATTTTCATAGATTTCTAGCAGGCTTTTGATTTGGTGAATCGTGAACTCTTGCTTAGAAAGCTTAACGAAAAGGCTTATATTAACGATCAATTCCTCAACCTTCTGCACTCTGTTCTACAACCTAATCGTCTGAAGATCTTTAATGGTCTGGAATTGTCAGATTCTTTTGTAGCAAACCGAGGTGTTCTGCAAGGCGACTCCCTTTGAGCCCGCTGCTGTTTTCTCTATTTATTCTTGATTTACCTGAATATCTTCGCGGTTCGGCTCCCGACATTAAATTTGTCCTTTATGCAGACGACCTTGTGATATTAACGCAGTCTTTGTCATCAGCTCAAGCGTCTTTGGATGCCTTATCCCGCTATTGCGTCATCCATCAACTGATTGTTAATATTAATAAATCTCAGGTTATAAAGTTCAGAAGATTGATTATATAGTATCTTATTCTAATACAAAGTATATTATTTGCGGTATCAATAATAATACGATAATGTCGTATCAATAATACATAGTTTCAGTATTTCTGAGATGAGTTATATTGCCGGGAAAACAAAGTCCACAGTTTAATAATAACTTGTCAGTAGAATAAATCAGCTAACTGAGTCTACGTATTTTATACGATAAATTAAAAATAAAGATAAATAATAAATAATTATATACGATTTTATACAATTTATATTTATATAACGATAAAATTAAAACTTTAAATATAAAATAAAAGTCAATTGTTATGAATTGATTAATAAATAACAGATGATGTATAAGAATAAGGATTAGAGCTAATCAGAAAATTAGGGTGAAATAAAATTGTGATTTAACTGGGCTCAATTCCTATCAATGTAGTTTCCTATCACTGTAGTTTCCTATCACTGTAGTTTCTTATCAATGTAGCTTTAGTTCACAGACAAACAATCCGTGGCCAGAGGATTAAACACTGGAGATTGAAAAGGTGATAAAATCAAATAAGATAACTGAATCTACGTATTTTATACGATATATAAATAAAGATAAATACTAAATAATTATATAAGATTTTATACAATTAATATTTATATCAAGTTGAAATTCAAATTTAAATTTTAAATAAAAGTCAATTGTAATGAATTGATAATAAATAACAGACGTTGTATCAGAATAAGGATTAGATATAATCAAAAGGAACTGCTATGTTATCATGTTTCGACCCTCGACCCAACGTAGCAGTGCGGTCAAATACGCTCTAGTGACGTATTTCCTCTGATGAAGTTTGATCACTTTGTGTACCTTATTCTAATAATACAAAGTGTATTGTTTATTATCCATCTATAAAATTTTTTCCCTTAATAGTTTAAATTTATTTCAAATATTTTGTACATTTATAATTCTCCATTATAAGAAAAAGAAAAAATCATCAATGTGATTATTTACTGTCCTTTATTCTAATACAAAGTATATTGTTTATTATCCATCCATAAAATTTTTTGTTTAATAGTTTAAATAAATTTTTTATATTATATATTGTAAAATTATAAATAGAAGAAAATATTCATCAAACTTTCTTGAAAATAAGCAGAAAAATAGTCGTATCAAGAATACATAGTTTTAGTATTTCTCACATAAGGATTAGAGATCATCAGGATGAACTGCTATTTTAAGGATTTTTAAGTATTACGTTATGTTATTACGTTAATAGTATTTTCATTAATTTCTTTGAGCATTCGAAAAAATCACAATTTCAATTGTGAATTGTGTAATTATTAAAATATGTTAATTTATGATATATGCAATTAAACCAATTAAATTTATATTTTATATCATACCAATTTACAATTTAATTAATTTATACAATACAGCCTAGAAGTAAAATTTGTTTCTTAAATTAAAATAAAAAAAACTTATCTGAATTTGATTTTTTTCGCTGTCGATTTAAAAATAATAAGGCGTCATGAAACTTTTTTGTATGACAAAAAGTTAAGAAAACGAAGAATGTTAAAAGGCTTCAAATGTGCAAGGTTATTTCGTTGTTACCTTAAACCATGTAAACTTGTGACCTTTGCTTATAAAAACCATTTCAAAGCGAAAAAAGAAACATCATTTTCTTAGTACATGAAAATAAATTTTAAATTAACGACATTGCAGTAAATGTTTGTGTGAAGAGACCTTGAATACATGATCGATAAAAATAAATTCTTGCTCGCACCGACAATCTCGTCTTTCCAATAAAATAAATACCACGGATAATTTAATTATCATCGAGGAAATCTAACGATTTTTTTGGATTTCGATTACACTTGATTTGATTAAGTCAGGTATAGACGTAACAGCGTCTTCAGAAATATAAAATTTCTTAGCATCAAGTTTCTTAGCTAAAGTTGTTTGTACCTGGTTTAAAAATCAGGTACAAACAACTTTAGCATTTTATATTGTCACAATGTATTATTACCACGGAGATCTTCTCAAGTGAAAGTGGTCTTGAATTTCGTGAATGTCATCCAAATAAACCCATGTTTTATTGAATTTATGTAATTTTGGATTCCATTATAATATCAATATGATTTTATTATATAATTCAAACTTTATACCCTTTTTATACACCTTGTAATAATTGCTGCATTTACCTCTATAAAAATTTGTTTAACAATTTTTTTAATCATATCATTTTCTTAATATTTTTTGAATTTATATATTTTACGGTTTACTATTTGATTTTATTGATTTTTTGTAGTAAATTAGTTTAAAATATGTATCTATTAAATTATTTTAATAATTTTGAATAAAAACAATATCGTTACAAATTGTTACAATTCGTTAAATTTCATTAGTTCATATATTATACTTTATATAATAAGGTATGCATGAATGATCATGCAAAAATATGTTTCTTGTAAATTAAAATATTTCATCTTTACGATATAAATTAAAAGTAGTTTTAATTGATGGTAATTTAATGTTCATATCTAGATATATATACCTTCTTTATCATTTATATAGGTTTTAAGAATAATGCTTTCTGGATAAATTTGTGCACTAATTGAATAAAAATTATTAGAGTTAAATGCACATATATCGAATATATCATCAATATATCGAATATATTGATGATTTTATTATTAATTACTTGATGGTTTAATTTTTGTTATATATGCGTTATAGCATATATATGTGTCTTTTACCGAATATAAGATTAATTAATTTTTCTAATGCATTTTTAATATCTGCTAAATCTAGATTTGTATAAAGCGTACTAAAATCGTACGTATTTATATTCTGAAAATTTATTCCTTTTCCGTGTTCCAAAAATTCTTTTGTAGAATTAATACTGAAATAGTGTTTTATACCAGTATTAATTTCAATTACCCTACAATATTTTTTGAAGTGTGTTTAAATTACATTAAGTATTTTATTCATACAAACAGGAAGTGGTTTTAATGTACATTTAAAAGCAGTATATATGAACCTAGGTTTTATTGGATTTTTATGTAATTTTGGATTCCAATATAATATAGGTATAGTTTTATTATCTGATTCAACCTTTATACCCTTTTTATCCATTATAGAACAGTGACTTGTAATAATTGTTTCTAAATTTAAATCACTACATTCATATGTTGTGTTTATATTTAAATCATTATAATTAACTTCTTTCATCAGTATATCATAATAAAGCTTTTTGAAAAAGAAGGCAAAGTTATTACTAGCTTTATCAATAGTTGTTATTATATAGTTATGCTTTAATTTAGTAAGTTCTGTATACATATCTTTATTAATTTGATCTTTCCTTTTATAATTGTTTGTTATTTTCATTTTCTCTCTAATTTTATCTAATATATAAGTTTTCCAAATGTTTGTCTTTTATGTATTTAAGCTTTTACTATTAACCAGTTTATCAAAGTAAGCATTTAAGTAATTATATTACGAATTGTAAATTTTATTTTTTTTTGGTTATTATTATTTAATCTATATTGATACCCTTTAGGATGGAGATCGTTTCTTACAGCATTTGGTATGACTTTAAGAAGATTAGCGTGTATGATAGGTGAATTCGACATCAAAATATCCACAGAGCACATTGAATCAAGTAGATTGAATGCGTATACCGTTAGTCGACTTATACCGCTGAACAAGAACCCGGGAGTCCGGCCGGTGGGAATTGGGGAAGTGCTACGCAGGATAATAGGCCGAGCAATATTCGAACATATAGGCGATGATTTAAAAAATGTATGCAGATCTGTACAGTTATGTGCTTGACAATGCGGAGGAACCGAGATCGCCATACACACAGTTCGATCTCCCTTTTCAACTTCCCCTGATAATTGCCTTCTTCTGTTGGACGCTAGAAACGCTTTTAACTCTGTTAATAGATCGCTCACCCTCGAAAATATGAAGTACATCTGCCCGTCCTTGAGTATAATTCTGAATAATACATACGCAAAGCCATCACAGTTAGCAGTCGGTGGGATCTCTTTGATGTCAGCTGAAGGATTCACTCAAGGAGATCCTCTATCGATGGCAGCCTTTGCTGCCGCGTCCTTACCGTTTATCGAAAAGCTGAGACAAAATTCTCCTAGTGCTCAGCACTATTTGTATGCAGATGCTGCTTGCGTAGGAAATGCAGAAGATTTAGTAAAGGTGTGGGAGCTAGTAAAACGATATGGACCAGCTTACGGATACAACGTAAATCCGGAAAAGTGTGTAATTTTAACACGAGAAAATATTGGAGATACAAATCTTTTTGAGGAAACTGGATTACAGATCCGAACAGATGGAGTCAAATACCTAGGCAGTTACATCGGAACGAACAACTATGTTGAACATCAAGTAAAGGAAAAAATTAGAGAATTCAAGGCGGACGTATCAAAACTAGACGATTTAATTACGGATAATACTTTTGCAGCGTATCTTATGTTAAATAGAGTTTTCCAACACCAATGGACATATTTGAAGAGAACATGCGATACAAAGATTGAATGGTTTAAACCTCTAGAAAATGAACTATTTCAAAACATAATTACTCGGATACTTGGTATAGAAACTATGAATGAAAAATCTAAATCAATAATTCATCTACCATATTTCCTAGGAGGTTTGGGATTAATGAATCCAGCTGCGGAAGGCGAGAATGAATATCGAGTTTCGTATTAAATGTGCAAACCAAGCATCGATGGACTGAGAGGAAACGAACTACGTAATAAACAAAAAATATTACAAAATGAAGCGCATAATCAGAATAAGATTAAACAAAAGCTGGATCAACTCAAAATCATTAATTCTTCGGAACGAGATCTTAGAACAATATTAATAAACGCAAGTGTCGAAGGAGCCTCGGCTTGGCTTACTTCACGAACTTATACGGATAACAGACTTCTGAATTCACAAGAGTTTGGAGATGCGATAGCAGTGCGATATGCATGGGAGCCTAAAACCCTAACTGGCTTTTGCACATGTGGTACGGATTTAAATGTAACACATGCATTGTCGTGTAAATGTGAAGGTCTCAATTACATTAGACATAATATAGAAGTCGATGAAATTATCAAAACGTTAAACAGAATCTGTAAACTAGTGACGACGGAACCTATATTACAGCCAGTTCCGCATTCTATAAATTTTGACAGATCGACTACTATGAAGGATAGAGAGAGACCAGAGCTGATATTTGTTGCAATGGGCTATATGGGAATATCTGAAGGCGGTCCTATATGGACGTGTGTGTCTTCAACAATTTAGTACCTTCATATTCCTTAGAGCGCATGACTGATCCATTTACATACCATGAAAGTCGAAAAAACGCAAAGTACGCAGAAAGAATTACAAGAATTGAGCAAGCGGCATTCCACCCGATGATTTTCTCGACAGTTGGAGGAATAGATCCTGTAGCAAACAGAGTGATTAAGCGGATTGCCACTAGATTGGCAGAAAAAGACGTAGATAGGCATGATGACTGTATAAGAAGAATAAGAACAAACATTTCGATATATATTGCAAAATCAGTGTCGGTGACGTTAAGGAGGAAAAATTACAAATGTTTCAATCACAACTGAGTAATAAGGATTATAACGAAGATATAGGGACAAAAATATTATATTCTGACATTTATAAATCCCATTTGAGGGTAACTACTAATTTGTAAATAATATTTTGAAAAATAAATAAATAAAAAAAATATTTATACCCTTTTGATAGCAGCTTTCTTAATTCACAATTCTCAATTAATTCTAGATTATGGGTACATATATGTTCATTTATTTTATCAAAACTAAGACTTTTACAATTGCATTCTGTTTCCATTATGTTTCTAATATTATCGTTACATATTGATTTTAATTCTTTATTATAATTACAAATTTTTCGTCCTAATGGTGGTAGGAGTTTATACCTTATTTTAGGAATATATTTACTTAAATCTGACCCTATTATTTCTTTACTTTTAGAATTATTTAAAAGTCCGGCTATATTTATGTTATCTATACATTTATTAATGGATTTAATGGTCAGTATATATTTTCTGTTGTTATTATTATTAACATTTATTGTACGATTGTAGTATTTTGTATTACAATAACTGTCTATTATACAACTTAGCCTATCATAGTCGTTAATTAATTTTTGATTTATTGAACATGTGATATCTTTAGAATAACTTCTTATATTTACATAAAGATCTTTTAGCTTATTATCACTTAAAAGTTGTTTTAATTTCTAATTGTTCATTTATATACATATCTTTTTTAATATTTTTAACTCTATTTTTCCTATTCCTTTTATCACCATGACTTCTTGGTTTGCGTTTAACCGGATTATTATAATAGAGTTGTTTATTATGTATTATACTACTTCTGCCAATTCCTTGTACCACGTCATTCAATCCTAATGGGTACATGGAATTAAGCGTTTTAATCCAAAAATCTTCTTTTTCTAATAGTTTTTGATTTAATATTGTCTTATTTACTTCAACAATACGTTCTAAAATAAATAATTTACAATATAATTAATGAAAATAATTGTTTGAATCCGGATCTAAAAATAAAAGTCCTAAACGTTTGTAAATGCGATTATCTATTATTAGATGTCTAGTGAACTGGACAACTTGTCTGTTGATGATTGATAACAATTTTAATCAAAAAATTAATCAACTCACCCCTTAGTTTAGTATAAAAAAATACTATACTCTTAGTAACCTTTCTTGATGCAATCTTTGTAATAAGAGGATTCTGCACCTAAATAATAAGACTAACACCCATGAACTTTCGCCATAAATAACCTTGAACCATTTTAGTTGAATTTCTACCTGAATCACTCTCTGATATTTACATTGAAGATATTTTTTACAAAGTTTTTAATTATCTTTATTTTTCATACAAGGAAAAATAACAAAAAAAAGATTTTTCCAAGGACACTGCTCAGCTGCTAACTGATTTTCTTAAACGAAGGACATAAATTTTTCAATTATATAGACATCGTATTTTCAGCTCGCTAATTGACAATAAAGTGTAGTCTTTAATGATTGCAACACTAACGCACTTGAAATTTCTGTGAATATTCAAAAGTTTAAAGAGATTTAATCTTTATACGCAAGGGATTTCCGAAATTTTGAAGCTCTGCTCTTTAACTACTGCACAAAATTACCACTTAAAGACAAAACAAAAGGTCATAAACAAAAGATTTAAAATTGATTCACTTTTAAATTTAAATTTACATTTAAATTAAAGCTTATTTTCTTGGAGAATAGTAAAATAACGACTTTATCATAACTGGAGACAAAATTCAATTAAATATTTTCCGAGTGTAAATTTTTAAATTAACTTTTATTCAAAATTTAATTATTACTAATTTGAGTGCATTTATTAAATAAATATTTTTATTCAATACAAAATAAAAATTATTTTTTTATAAATAATTATAAAATATGGATAAAATAATTTATGATAAAATATGGCGAAGATAATTGTTAGTTGTTAAGTACGACAAATCAACCAACAGACTGCAAATTGTACTGGTCTTCTTCTTATTCCCACTTTTACAGCCTCAGATCCAGGGAGATCTGAGCCCCCAACCGATCCAACACGCCACCTTCCGACTGAACCATCCAGAGTCTTTAACCCCCCCCCACGAAGAATCCAATCGGCGCAGACTATTATGTGTATTTTAACGTTTTATTAACGAGTTGTATATACAAACAATTGATCACGAAATAAACCAACACTTACTCCGCTTTTATAGCACTAATGGTGTTGTAGCGTAGTCATATTCCATATGATAAATATGGAATATGACTAAATATTCCAATTATTCATACTCATTCCTAATGTGGATAATTGTCTTGGTTAGCCTCGTGATGAATGTCCCCTTTGTCTAAGACTAGCGTTAGGAAAATCTGCGTCATCGTTAAAGCTAAACCACTGATTAACTGTTGCGATGATGTACTTCCTTTTCTCAAATTATATTTGTGTTGCTTTAATATTGCCCACAGCCCATAATATTTGGCTGAATAATTATGATATGGATTCTATATGTGATTTTACATATACCTAAGTTTTTATGGATGTTTATACACCGATTTGTGTTTTGACAAACACAAAATTTATTTATTTTATTATGTATTTTATTATTTAATTATTATATTTTGATTTAGCATTATTATGTTTTGTTTATTTTATAATTATATTAAATACGTAGACTCAGTTAGCTGATTTGATTTGTTCTACTGACATGTTATTGTTGACCTGTGTACTTTGTTTTCCCGGTAATATGACCTCCGTTAGAAATACTGAAACTATGTATTATTGGTTACGACTTTACTATTATTTTTTCTTATTTTTAAAAAGTTTGATGAATTATTAATTTTAAAAAATGGAGAAGCTTGCATCTCAAAGGCTTACACTTTAAAATGTAAACTGCTTCACGTGATCACGTTTAAGAGACCGGGTAATGGCCAATAGCCAGGTGGCGTAGCTCGTGGAGTGAAGGTGGTAGATTTTTATAGATCTTGATCAAGCCTGCAACCGCCTTAAGCAGGGCAGCCCCCTGTCAGATGCTGCTGGATGGCCCATTGTAAGTTTAGTCTGAGTCAACTAAACTAAAGGGCGACACCGAAAAAGCAACGTTAAAAATTATGACTTAACAAAAGTTACATGTTCTGAACCAGATTGGAAGCATACGTAAGTGCTAATAATTTTAATTTTAGATCTTTTAAATGTAACAGAAAAAATTGTATAGTTTGTGATGTTATAAATAATAATTGTATCGTAAGTAATACGACAAACAAATGTTTTTCATTAAATATTAATAATAATTGTAACTGCAATACCGCAGGTGTAGTGTATCTAATACAATGTACATGTGGATTGCAATATATAGGAAAAACATATCAAATGTTAAAAACTAGGTTTAGGCAACACATATATAATATACAGCATAATAGTCAAACTATATTTCATAAACATATGATATTAATAGGACGTGATATAGGATATTGTAAATTATTTATTTTAGAACATATTGTTGAAAAAAATAAGGCAATATTAAATCAAAAACTATTATAACGAGAAGATTTTTGGATTAAAACCCTTAATTCCACAACGCATTTGGATTGAATGACGTGGTACAAGGAATTGGCAGAAGTAATATAGTAAATAATAAACAACTATATTATAATAATAAGGTTAAACGCAAGCCAAGAAGTCATTGCGACAAAAGGAAAAAGAAAAATAAACTTAAAAATATTAAAAAAGATAAGTATATTTATGAACAATTAGAAATATTAAAAAACTTTAAGGAGACAATAAGCTAAAAGATCTTTATGTAAATAAAAGAAGTTTTTCAAAAAATATCATTTGTTCATCAAATCAAAGATTAAATTCATCAAATCAAAGGTTACTAGCGAAATAGCAATATGATTTTTGTTATCGTTCAACTATATCTGATTGTTCATATATATTTAAAAATTAAATATAATAAACTTATACAGTCATTTGACCTTGAAAATTAACTTAATAATCTTTGAGATTTTAACAAAATGTTGACATAAACATTTTAATTTTTAGAGTTTAAAATAAACATTTTAGAGTTAAAAATATTAAAAAAGATATGTATATAGATGAACAAGAGATAATAAGCTGAAAGATCTTTATGTAAATATAAGAAGTTATTCTAAAGATATCATATGTTCAATAAATCAAAGTTTAATTAACGAGTATGATAGGCTAATTGTATAATAGACAGTTATTGTAATACAAAATACTATAATCGTACAAAAAATGTTAATAATAACAATAGAAATATACATTAACCATAAACTTCATTAATAAATGTATAGATAACATAAATATAGCCGGACTTTTAAATAATTCTTAAAGTAAAGAAATAATAGGGTCAGATTTAAGTAAATATATTCCTAAAATAAGGTATAAACTCCTACCACCATTAGGACGAAAAATTTGTAATTATAATAAAGAATTAAAATCAATATGTAACGATAATATTAGAAACATAATGGAAACAGAATGCAATTGTAAAAGTCTTAGTTTTGATAAAATAAATGAACATATATGCACCTCATAATCTAGAATTAATTGAAAATTGTGAATTAAGAAAGCTGCTATCAAAAGGGTATAAATATAAATTAAATAATAACAACGACAAAAATAAAATTTACAATTCGTTATATAATTACTTAAATGCTTACTTTGATAAACTGGTTAATAGTAAAAGCTCGAATATATCTAAGATAAAAATTTGGAAAGATTATATATTTGATAAAATTAAAAATAAAATGAAAATAACAAACAATTATAAAAGGAAAGATAAAATTAATAAAGATATGTATAAAGAACTTACTAAATTAAAGGATAACTATATAATAACAACTAT
This sequence comes from Pomphorhynchus laevis, assembly GCA_012934845.2. Lineage (NCBI taxonomy): Eukaryota > Metazoa > Acanthocephala > Palaeacanthocephala > Echinorhynchida > Pomphorhynchidae > Pomphorhynchus > Pomphorhynchus laevis. The sequence continues at coordinate 21,017 of WNNJ02000556.1, forward strand.
TGATAAAGCTAGTAATAACTTTGTCTTCATATGCAAAAAGCTTTATTATGATATACTAATGAAAGAGGTTAATTCTAATGATTTAAATGTAAATCCAACATATGAACGTAGTGAGTTGAGTTTAGAAACAATTATTACAAGTCACTGTTCTATAATGGATAAAAGGGGTATAAGGGTTGAATTAGATAATAAAACTATACCTATATTATATTGGAATCCAAAATTACATAAAAATCCAATAAAACCAAGGTTCATATGTAGTGCGTTTAAATGTGCATTAAAACCACTTTCTGTCTATATGAATAAAATACTTAAAGTAATTAAAACACACTCCAAAAATTTATTGTAGGGTAATTGAAATTAATACTGGTATAAAACACTATTTCAGTATTAATTCTACAACAGAATTTTTAGAACAGACAAAAGGAATAAATTTTCAAAATATAAATACATACGATTTTAGTACGCTTTATACAAATCTAGATTTAGTAGATATTAAAGATGCATTAGAAAAATTAATTTATCTTATATTCGGAAAAAATGACATATTTAAATTTACAAGAAACATATTTTTGCATGCGATTCATGCATACCATGTAATATAAAATATAATACATTAAATAATGAAATTTTAAGAATTGCATCAATTCGTAACGATATTGGCTTTCTTCAAAATCATTTAAATAATTTAATAGATACATATTCTAAACTAGGTTACTATAAAAATAACATCAAGCAGAAAATAGTAAAATATATAAATCAACACAATAATATTAAAAATAAACTTAAAATCATTAGCAATAAATTTTTATAGATCGAAAATAAATAATATACTTTGTATTAAAATTTAATCAAATTTAATCAGATAAAATACGTCCTTAACACGTATTTGGCCCCGCTGCTATGTTGGGTAGAGGAGTTAGGGACCGAAATCTGATAGCATAGCAGTTCCTCCTGATGACCTCTAATCTTTATTATGATACAAAGTCCGACATTTATTAGTCAATTAATAAAAATGACGTTTATTTTAAATTTTATTTTTTTTATTTTAACTTGATTTAAATTAACAAAAATCTAAAAACAATTATCAATTTTATTATTTAATTATTTAATTTTGATTTAGCATTATTATGTTTTGTTTATTTTATAATTATATTAAATTCGTAGACTCAGATATCTGATTTGATTCATTTAGCAAACATTTCATTTAATATTTCATTTTATATTGAATAACGAGTCAACAAAGGAATTCTTCTGCTATATGTTTTGATGATGTTGTTTTTCATTAGATTTAATTAAAAACAACATTTAATTTCACTGTGCAATAGATTTAATTATCCGGAGATATTTATTTTGAAATTCTCACGAATTATATTTGCTTTTTACATGGAACATTTAGACAAAATTGAAATAAATAAAAATATAATAAATTTATTAAATTAAAATTTACTCTAAATGCAAACTGTGATTTAACGCAATACTGTAGAACATTACCAAAGAACTCGCGATATTCAAAAATCCGCATTGTTTAAATCACAAAGTATTTTTACGATGCTTACATTTTCCGAAATATAGAAATAATATTCATCTCAACGATTAAGTTTCGTATTTACTTTGATAGTCGTTTAAAAAATGATTGCCTTTTACTATTTTTATATATCGCTAATTTTTTAATTGCATAAAATAAACGAAATTTCAGCGAAATTATCCCGAATAAGAGTCGCATAGATCGATTTCCTCAAGTCACATTACCCTCGCATTATATCACATAATTAAAATTGGGTAATGAAAATTTTAATTATACAATAAAAATTTGATAATTTAAAAATTATTATATATAAATCAATAAAATCATTTTATATAATTATTATATATATATCAATTTTTATAAATCAATTCAAAAAAATTGATTTTAAATAGTCGACAATGATCCATTATTTATAACGAATTATTGGAGATGGATCAAAGAAAAGAGTAAATTTCATTTGATATTTCGATAACCTCTGTTAGCATCTTCAGAAAATTACAATGTTTTTACAAGTGCGTTTTTAAAATCAACACTATGACTTTCTTCTATTTTTCTTTCAGTGTAAATAGGACATCTGGACTGAAAATGATTATATACTCAATTAAAAATATACTGATTTTGATCAATTTTTTTCTTCATTGGTCGGTTTGATACTATCCTCGTGTGGTTGTTTGAATCCTATCAGCATCACTGTACACTACAATTAGCGTAGGTGAACTTCATCAGCAGTGAGCCCACGCCCACATTTCGTGTTTCGGTCCTGTTACTGTTTCTGCTGAACTCCTTGTCGCTGAAATGCTGGTTTAAATTTGGCTTATATACCAAATTACACGATTAATGTGTTCTATATTTGGTGTAAGCGGTAACTAATATTCGCAATTCGAATCCACCACACAACGATTTTTTATTTCGTTCTTATACGAAATGTTCACTGGACAGTAAACCGTAAGCTGTCTTTTTACTATTGTGAATATTGCATACACGAGCCGTTATTCTTCATTGGTCGGTTTGATATTATCCTCGTGTGGTTGTTTGAATCCTATCAACATCACTGTACACTACAATTAGCGTAGGTGGACCTCATCAGCAGTGAGCCCACGCCTACATATCGTGTTTCGGTCCTGTCACTGTTTCTACTGAAATTTTTGTCGCCGAAATGCTGGTTTAAATTTGGCTTATATACCAAATTACACGATTAATGTGTTCTATATTTGGTGTAAGCGGTAACTTATATTCGCAATTCGAATCCACCAAACACCGATTTTTTATTCCGTTCTTATACGAAATGTTCACTGGACAGTAAACCGTAAGCTGTCTTTTTACTAATGTGAATATTGCTTACACGAGCCGTTATTCTTCATTGGTCGGTTTGATATTATCCTAACTGCTGATGAGGTCCACCTACGCTGATTGTAGTGTACATTGATGCTGATAGGATTCAAACAACTACACGAGGATAATATCAAACCGACCAATGAAGAATAACGGCTCGTGTAAGCAGTATTCACAGTAGTAAAAAGACAGCTTACGGTTTACTGTCCAGTGAACATTTCGTATAAGAACGGAATAAAAAATCGGTGTTTGGTGGATTCGAATTGCGAATATAAGTTACCGCTTACACCAAATATAGAACACATTAATCGTGTAATTTGGTATATAAGCCAAATTTAAACCAGCATTTCGGCGACAAAAATTTCAGTAGAAACAGTGACAGGACCGAAACACGATATGTAGGCGTAGGCTCACTTCTGATGAGGTCCACCCACGCTGATTGTAGTGTACAGTGATTCTGATGGGATTCAAATAACCACACGAGGATAACATCAAACCGATCAATGAGGAATAACGGCTAGTGTAAGCAATATTCACATTAGTAAAAAGACAGCTTACGGTTTACTGTCCAGTGAACATTTCGTATAAGAACGGAATAAAAAATCGGTGTGTGGTGGATTCGAATTGCGAATATAAGTTACCGCCAACACTAAATATAGAACACATTAATTGTGTAATTTGATATATAAGCTAAATATAAACCAGCATTTCGGCGACAAGGAGTTCAGCTGAAACAGTGACAGGACCGAAACACGAAATGTTGGCGTGGATTCACTGCTGATGAGGTTCACCCACGCTGATTGTAGTGTACAGTGATGCTGATTGGATATAAACAACCACACGAGGATACTATCAAATCGATCAATGAAGAATAACGGCTCGTGTCAGCAATATTTACAGTAGTAAATAGACAGCTTTCGGTTTACTGTCCAGTGAACATTTCGTATATGAACATTATAAAAAATCGGTGTGTGGTGGATTCGAATTGCGACGATTTGTTACCGCCCACACCAAATATAGAACACATTAATTGCGTAATTTGGTATATAAGCTAAATATAAATCAGCATTTCGGCGACAAAAAGTTCAGCAGGAACAGTGACAGTACCGAAACACGAAATGTAGGCGTGGGCTCACTGCTGATGAAGTTCACCCACGCTAATTGTAGTGTACAGTGATGCTGATAGGATTCAAACAACCACTTAAGGATAATATCAAACCGACCAATGAAGACTAAAGGCTCGTGTAAGCAATATTCACATTGGTAAAAAGACAGCTTACGGTTTACTGTCCAGTGAACTATTCGTATAAGAACGGAATAAAAAATCGGTGTGTGGTGGATTCGAATTGCGAATATTTGTTACCGCCCACACCAAATATAGAACACATTAATTGCGTAATTTGGTATATAATCCAAATATAAACCAGCATTACGGCGACAAGTAGTTCAGCAGAAACAGTAAAAGGACTGAAACACGAAATGTAGGCGTGGGCTCACTGCTGATTAGGTCCACCCACGCTGATTGTAGTGTACAGTTATGCTGATATGATTCAAACAACCGCACTAGGATAATTTCAGACCGACTAATGAAGAATGATGGCTCGTGTAAGCAATATTTACAGTTTGATCAATTTATTAATCAGATCAGCTAACCAAATCTTTATATGTTAAATATTATTTATAAATTAATAAATAATGCTAAATAAAATTTCAATAATTGTGTAATTATACTGGAGTTTCGAACGATAAACGATTTTACGAATTTCATGATTATCGCACAATCAAAAATTGCTGATTTACATAAAAAGAGAAACAGTGACTTCACTCGTCGCTGATTTATACTCATACATTGTGTTGATCGCGGTATGTTAGCTGACACTTTGAGTATCAAACGATAAACGGTTTTGCTAACCATTAATTTTCGTTTCTGCCAAGGCCATGGTTTCAATCGGCATATCTTGATATTGAGTTAGGTATCTTACCCCTTTCATGCGTAATCGACGGTGATAAAATATTGCGTCAACATAATGGCACTAAAACCTTTAATCTAAGACCCATTAAAAGTCGTAAAGCCTGTTTTACAATATGTAGATAAATCATTTGATGTATACATGTAGTAATTCTAGCGCTAGATTCAGTGCCTGGTCGAGTGAATATTTTTTGATGTAATAATGTTTAACATACATGTGATTGGTGACCTGGATAGACTCAAACGTAATCTGAAGAGAGCTAGGTGGGCCCTGAAACGGGCTTAGCATCTGTCATTGAATAGGGAAATTCAAATGCGCCTCTGAGGCACTTGGGCTATCTCGGGATTAGTTTTTTTTCAAGAGGACGTCCCCCAGAGCAAAGACTAAGGTTTCTCAAGCTCCTCATACCGCGATTACCGAGTATAGTCTGCCTCGATTGGACTCTCCAGGATGGTGAAAGACCCCGGGTGGTTTAGTCGGAGAGCGGCGTGTTAGATTGGCTGGAGGGATCAGATCCCGCTGGACCTGAGGGCGTAAAGATTTTGAAAAAGACTGCAGTTGATTGACTATCATTTTTTAAACTCACATTTTTTCTTTTTTTGCCTGTTTTTCTGGCCAATGTATTTGTTATTTAACAATTCCTTATTATTACAAGTGAGGTAGTATACAAATCAGACTCCAGCTCGAGATTTTGACAAAAATCGAACGAGTAAGCGTTGTCCAGCATAACTCGTTTGTTTTCATAGTGCTTTCGTACCAGATGAAAATTGTCGACCGAACATCTTCCTTAAAGTACTTGGGAATGCCTACTTGCTTCCACCCTGAATTTAATAAGTTTGTTAACATCTTATTTACAAGCCAATTTAAGAGGACTTCGTAATTTATATATTGTAATATATAATAATTAATTAAACATAAATATTATTAATGTACATATTGCAATATTATAATGAATTATTAAAAATTTTTTTTTTGAAATTCACATTTTATTACATTATTTTTTTAAATAGTTGATAATGATCCATTATTGATAAATAATTATTGGAGCTGGATCAAAGAAAAGAAATTATTTTTGATATTTCGCTAACTTCTGTTGGCGAAATATTATTATAATAAATGTTATTAATAATATTATTTGCTAGTCAGATTCAATAAATTCGACAGAGCGAGGTGTTTGGCCTTCGCCCAACCGCACACATTGGCATGGCTGCACGTAATTCTCAATGAGGCGTCACTGATCGCTTTTCCGTCACTCCAATTTTGCGCCCTAATTCGTATGTGGTTATGGATTCCATTAACGCCCATCGCCTACATGTGCAGCCGATGATACCGTCACGGCGATCGTTATAGGTTGCACGCTCTAACTAGCCAGTTCGGAGACTTCTGAGGCGTCAGCCATGATGCTATTCGGGACGTTTTCTTTCGCGCCATCCAACGAGCGAGGATGCACATGGGGTTGGAAACGCGTCACTTCCTACCGGACTTATAGGGGAGACCGGCAGATATCCTTCTCTATGGGGACCCACTCGAGTAGACAGCTTTGGAGGATGGAACGACAGGGGGCGAGGCTTTGATCCGTAAAATCGCCACTTTTGAAAATCGAATAGTAGGCACCCCTTACCCGATAGCAGCTACAAGGATATTCCAGGAAGCGTCGGTGGTCTTGACGCGCGGAAATGCGCGAGCGATTTTGGTTTCATTGGAAAACAGCGAAGTAGCAGTAGCTACAGCCGCAATCGTGTCCCCTCCCGAGCCACACATATTCACAGAGAACGACGTCCTGTCATTTCATCGCACAAACCTGGGACAACGAAACCTCATGTCATTAACGACAGAAACTAACCTACAGGAGACAATCAACGAGGTGGTCACGGATAACAAGGGATCCTTTGACTTTATCTAATCACTCAAGATGACAGGCACGAAAATGAGGAAAACTGACATCAAGGAGGAATACTGCGAGTCATTCAAGGTTTTCGATAAGGACGAGGACGGTTTCACATCGGCATCCGAGCTACGGCAAATCGTGACCAACCTAGGAGAAAGTTGACCGACGATAAGGAACTACAGAATTTTAATAAACGCGAGTGAATCGAATCAAACGAGTTTATTATCATTTCTTTTTCGTTATTATAAATTATTTAAAAAATATTTTTTTTTATCGAAATGGCAAGAAGCCCCGCCCCGCAAGAGGTAGAAAATTTATTAAATTTTCGATTCAAATTTGGAATCATCATCAGAAATTGTATATAGTTATTAAAAAATAATTTTAACCAGTGAATAATATTGAATAAATAAATAATATTTTATTTGACATTCACATTTTATTTCATTAATAGTTTTAATAGTTGAGAATGATCCATTATTGATAAATAATTATTGGGGCCGGAGCAAAGAAAGGAGAAAATTATTTTTGATATTTCGCTAACTTCTGTTAGCATATTCAGAAAATTACAATGTTTTTTAAAATATACATGCTTTTATAAAACATTCAAAACGATCGCCGCTATTTGCTTTTGGCAGGTGCTGCTGTTGTTAGCGATAAACAGATGTTTCCAGTGTTGTTTGAGTTGTGACACGATTTCGGCAACTTTTGAAGATACATAAAATGCAATAATAAGAGGATGATTCAAAATAGTGTAGAAACAAAAATAATAACCATAATATTTCCATTCAAATTAAATAATTTAGAAAAATATAAACAATATAATTTATATTAGATTAAGATACACTAAATAATCACATTTCATCAAAGGAAATACTCCATTAGCATATATTTGGTTCCGCTGCTATGTTGGGTCGAAGAATAATGACCGAAACCTGATAACATAGCAGTTCCACCTGATGACCTCTACTTCATAACAATCGACATTTATTTTCAATTTCAAATTTTTACTTGATATAAATATAAATTGTATAGAATCTTATAATTTTGTATTATTTATGTTTATTTTTGATTTATGAATCGTATAAAATACGTAGACTCAGTAATCTGTCCGGATTAATTCACACTCTTTCGTATTTAATATTATTAAAATATTAAATTTACACTATACAAATCAACAAAATATTATTTAAAATAAATTTAAACTATTAAGCGAAAAAATTTTATGCATCGATAATAAACAATGCTTTGCATTAGAATAAGGTGCGCTAAATAATCAAATTTTATCAGATGAAACATGCCATTAGCGCGTATTTGACAATGCTGTTATGTTGGGTCGAGGAATATGGGCCAAATCCTGATAGCATAGCAGTTCCTCCTGATGACCTTTAATTCATAATCTCTTATTTATTAGGCAATTCATAAATATTTACTTTTATTTTAAATCACAATTTAAAATTTTAACTGGTAAAAAATATAAATTGTATAAAATATTATATAATTATTTATTTTTATTTTTATTTATAGTATAAAATTCGTAGACTCAGTTAGCTGGTTTATTGCAAATTGGAATTTGCAAAATTTTATTAATTGTTTTAAATTTCATTGTAGCTTAAAATGGCAACAGTAATTTTAATTTTAAATTTTAACTTTATATATCTATTATATAAAATCTCATATAATTATTATTTATAATAATATTATAAATAATATTTATTTTTTTTGATTTGCAAATTTTTTTACAACATGATATTGTATTTAATAATATTTATTTCTGATTTATTTATTATTGTATTATTCAAGTTGTGCAACAGCATCAGTTACTGACATATTTTTCATAATTATTTTTCATAATCATATTATATAATTCTGTATTTTATTATTTTGGTAAATACATAGTTTATGTACAACTCCGCCATGGCCAGTCCCGAGCCCGTGTTGAGAAAGAAGGAGTGTTGGCCATAGACTTCGTGACAAGTCAGTTGTAAAACAAAACCGTCGCATCAACATTACGAAATGGTGTCTCAATGAATTTCGCGAAAGGCGATACAATAATACGGTCGCGTTCTTCTCGCAAGCGAACATCAACCAACAATAAGGCCAATCGACATGACTCTGGAAAAAGTGGACTTCGTAACGAAGCAGAACAAACGCTGAAGAAAAATAAGAAATGACAGTTTATGTATAGTGGCCGCTGCGATCAAATGGTTGCTTGCAAAGCCACTATAAATTTTTACACAAAAAAATAATTGATACAAGCAAAACCAGTTGACGGAGCAAATATCAATGAAATGAAAATGCGACTAACAGATGTGAAGGGAGTAGAAGTACGAATGCAAGAAGGTAAAGAACAGTTCAAAACTAAAATGGTTGCAGTGTAACAGGATCGACGACCAAGGTTTAAGAAGAATTATTGGGCATATAGAAGATTATACTCAGTGAAGCGTATAGATAAAAAAGAGAATATGAAAAAGTCAAAAAAAACGAAAGAGAGTTAATTTTTAGAAATTAACTCCTGATCTGTATTTTAAATTTTAAAACATTCAGATATAGTTGAACGACAACAAAAATAATTTAGATATTTCGCTAGTAACTACTAGCGAAAAAATAATAAATAAAATATAATAAAAATAATATAATAAATAATAATATAATAAATATTTATTAATAAAATTTATTAATAAAATTTAATATTTCTGAAGTGTTAATTTCTGAAGATGTTAGTAGTTTCTAGAGAAATATAAAAATATGTTTTTTTGTCGTTCAGCTATACCTGATTGTTTCTGGATATTAAAAAGAGTTAATTTTGCAAAGAGGAGAGGTAAGGTAAAGTAAACGAAACCAGATTTTTGATATAGAGTTGGCTAGTGATGTTTGGAAAAGTGAATTGAGGTATGTTCCAAAGGACAAATACACAATTTCTAGTTTATTCTCATTTGTCTTTATATCATGGGATTATGAGTAATATTATGGACTTGAGAAATTTGAAATAATCCCAAGCCATTGAAGAGTTCGAAATAATGTTGCTATAAAACTTTTATTTATATTGATATCGTCCTACAAAGATCATAAATTTGCAAAAATATCATCGAGATATTATGGGATAGAGTTTGCTAGTGATGTGTGGAAAAGTGAATTGAGATATACTCGGAAAATGATGTATATATTACTTGCATCACTCCGAAGATGTTTAAAAAACGATTTTATATATTTAATTATTTTTGAACACCCAACTATTTGAAATCCCTAAATTCGTTGCATATGTTGGTTTGAATAAAAATCAGCATTACAAATTATAAGGATTATTAGTATTTATTTAAAACAAAATGTACGCGGTTAATAGGCCGTAAATTTCATTTGCCACATAATCAACAACTTTGCTATCATTAGCTTCTACGTATATACGAATCGCTCGCTCGGTGCCTGATGGACGGACAAAAGCACGGACCTTATTGTTACTATATTTATCCAAAAGGTTTTTGATCCCATTTGCCAAATCACTTGGTTGAATGCATATACATTCTGGGCCTTTTATAACTAACTTTTGTTTCACTTTGTTCTTTTCTACATTATCTGGAACTGAGCTTGGTGTCCACTTTAACAGCTTGTTATATAAATTATCGTATAGATTATACCAATCGCGGCAGCTCATTTTAAAATATGATAGTACGCATTCTATGTCTAGTAATAATGTCAGTGCATCACCAACTGTTTGGTTGATAAGCCTACTTAAGTTAAAGAGTGCATTATATATTTCCCGATCTTTTAGATTGCTAGCGCTTTCAGATAAGCTTTTAAGTCTGCTCTTAACTTTTTTGTTGAAAAGTACTGTGCCGTGACCGTTTGCTTCAAAATATACACCAATATCAAAATTGGTATATGCTTCCAGATGCAGATTCTTTACACCTGTATCGGTAATGATAACTGGCAAATTAAGGATATCCCTTAAGTATTGCGTACAGTTTCCATTAGAGTATGCAGTTTGAACTGCTCCAATGCTTGGCAAATATTCTCTTGTCTTTGATAAGCGAGATAAACGGTCAATTAGGTATTTAGCCATTAGAACACAAATGCGATCACCATCCAGCAATCGAATTTGCCGCTTGTTGTCATTACTGATGCCCATGTTTTCATCGTCAACCATATAATACAATATTCTATCTGCATCACCATCAAAAGATATGCAATGATCTAAATCACTACATTGTAAACTAGACATTTGTTCAGGTAGTGATTGATTTGCCTTAACAAAGTCAGATCCACAATTTTTGTTCAGCGTTTCGTAATCTCTTACGCACACACTGGACAGGCTACCCATTTCGCATATTGAAGCTATTAACCGTGATGAATCATTGTTGATTATTTGAACATTTTTGGTATTAACAAATCCGGTTGATGACAGGTAACTAAGCATCTTTTCCAGTTTTGGACCACCTATGCCATTTGCGGCGTCAACAATTGCAGAAATATTAATAATGTCACTATTGCCTTTGATTTCTCTCATTACCTTGATGTACATCGAGCCGAAATGCTGAAAATATCGTTCTTCTAGATTTTTATCTACTATTGATAGTTGATCGGTAAATCGGGTGTTTACCAAATTTGTCATAAAATGAAGTTGTGGTGTTGTTAAAAAGCTAAAGTTAACGCTCCTTACCTTTAACCTAGAACATATCTCAGCTATCAGCAATGCGAATTGTTCGTTGTTTAATCTAGTATCATATCCTAATAATACAGTTGTGCTCATATGAATATTCGCAAATTCTGATTCATCGGTCGCTGGAAATATATGATCCGGATTTCTCGGAAGTAAACCTATAAATTGGTCCAAGATTTCCTCAATATTACATTCAGAACAGTTGACTATTTTGTCAGCTAAGATTTCCCAACTTTCTTCGAGCATGCAACCATCAGGGTCGATCAATTTTACTCCATTGTCTGTCCATGGATTATGTGATGCTGTTATCATAATTCCAATGGCTGCGTTTTTGTAAATCGCACGAAATATTGCGACAATCGCTATACGGGAGCATATAAATGGCATATTTTCCGATAGAGTACGAAACCCAGCAGTTCCATATGAATACGCTTGTTGGTTAGGATTCGGGTATTGCTGTAATATAGCCTTGCAGATATCCTTAATCCATTTCGAATATAGCATTTGTATCTTGGAGAATGGAAAACTCTGCAAGAGGTAGAAATTAAAAGTATTTTCTTGCAAGCATGTACTGAAAACATATTATAATATAAGAGAAATATCATTTAATGTATTTAATTTCATAATATAGGACGAGAATAAACTCCACCATGGCCAGTCCCAAGCCAGGGCTGAGAAAAGAGGATGGTTGGAGATAGACTTCGTGACAAGATAACCATAAAACAAAACCGTTGCATCAACATTATGAAATACTGTCTCAATGCTTTAAACGTCAGAACTACGGCGTCTCCAGCCCTCAGGTACTGCCTGGCCTGACTGATAAGTCATCAAGGGTCTCTGTAGTAAGCCAAAGACTCCCTCGATAGAACCAAATGGAGACGATTTACAAAAGCAGCGGACCCGTTCCTACAAGACAAAACGCTAAAGAAAAATAATAAGAAGATAAAACAAGAACAGAAGGAAAACAATATTTTACACATTCTAGCGATAAGAAAGCGAGATGTAAAGTCTAAACTGTTACCGACATTTGGACGAAACATTTGTAAATATAATAGGGAATTGAAAGCGAGATATAACGATGATATTGGAAACCTATCTAGAAACATAATGTAATTTCAATTAGTTTTATAATAATCAAATTTCTAACTTGGTAAGCTGATTAATGGCGAAAGCTTAAATAAGTCTAAGATTAAAATTTGGAAAGATTATATATGTGATGAAATTTAAAAGAAAATAAAAATAACAAACAAAATGAAAGATAAAATTATTAAAGATATGTATTCAGAACTAAATATAACAATATAATATAATTATATTTATAACTAAATATAATTTAATAGATGCATATTTTAAACTAGATTGAAAATAAATTTAAAGAATTGTCGTAATATGTAAAATATTTAAAAATAAAAATATTTAAAAGTTAAATAAAATTAACTAAATTAATTAAAAAAATTAATAATTATTATTTAAATTATTTAATAATATTGTATATAACATACCATATACTATAAAATATAATACGTTAAATAATGAAATTTTAAGAATTGCGACAATATGTAGCGATATTGGCTTTCAAAGTCATTTAAATAATTTAAAATATACATATTTTTAACTAAGTTACTAAAAAATAAAATCAAATAGAAAACAGTTAAATATATAAATCAACACAATAATATAAAAAAAATTTAAAATCATTAGCGGAAAATATTTATAGATGGATAATAAATAATATACTTTGTATTAGAATAAGATATTATATAAAACATTTTATCCGAGGAAATATGTCATGAGCTTCAATAGCAGCTTGGCCCTGCTGCTATGCTGAGGCTAGGAATAGGAGGCGAAACCTGATAACGTATCAGTTTCTCCTGATGACCTCTAATCCTTATTCTGATGATATAAAAATATAATCGAATTATTAATTAATATAAATTATTAATTTATATCTTAAAGATGACATATGTAATTTTACAATAAGCATATTTTTGCATGAGCATTCATGCCTACCGAAAATATAATACATTAAATAATGAAATTTTAAGAATTGCAACAATAGGTGAACAAATTTATCCAGCCTTATTCTTAATAAAACAAATATTAATGATAAAGAAAGTATATATCTTAATATGAGCATTAAATTAACATTAACTAAAACTACTATTAATTTATATCGTAAAGATGGACATATTTAAATTTACAAGAAACATATTTTTGCATGAGCATTCATGCATACCATATAATATAAAATATAATACATTAAATAATGAATTTTTTAGAATTGCATCAATTCGTAACGATATTGGTTTTCTTCAAAATCATTTAAATAATTTAATAGATACATATTCTAAACTAGGTTACTGTAAAAATACCATCAAACGGAAAATAGTAAAATGTATAAATCAACACAATAATATTAAAAATAAACTTAAAATCATTAGCAATAAATTTTTATAGATCGAAAATAAATAATATACTTCGTATTTTGAGCATTCATACCACATGATATTAAATATAATACATTAAATAATGAAATTTACGAATTGCAACAATAAGTAACCATATTGGCTTTCTTCAAAAGCCTTTGATCTGATTAACTTTTGCATCTTAAAAAATTTAATAGATACATATTTCAAACCAAGTTATTATAAAATATCATCAAACAAAAAATAGTAAAACATATAAATAAACACAATAAAATAAATTTAAAAATAAATTTAAACTAAGATACTTGTATTTAATAATATTATAATAATAAAAATAATATTATTATAATATTATTCAAGAACGTTCAAGTAAAACAAAAGTTAGCCGTAAAATGTCCATACCGGGCAACAGGTTTGCTAAAACATATCTTAATCGACTGACAAAGCACACACAGGGCCACCATGACAGACAAGAATACCCTTACGGGAGTTCCATTCCTTGATCGCATTGCGAAGCGCGTAGTCGTCCCTCATGATGGTGCTGCTTGGGTGATTTCCGATTAGATCCCTCCAATTCCCGAAACACCAGGAATTGGCACGCACCATCCCAAAATCTATGATCCAAAAGTATTACTAGTATCTTAAACTAAGATAATTTTCTTAATCAAAATTTAACAGACAATTACAATGTACGGGTTACCCGCAAATGGGCTCTCATATTGTTATCACTATGAAACTTAAAACGTTATTTGTGATTTTGTGTAATCATTGGTTGTTGCTTTCTGACATGCCTGCTTTCTGACATGCGTAAGGTTTCATCCTTATTGACATTAAAACAGCATTTGCAATAAGGGTTGAGATCCTTGATCGTAAGGTTTGTATACAATCATTGTAGGAAGAATGAGTGCGAGTGGATATCTGACTTGATATTTGTTTCAGTATCAAGTTCGTTGTCGGACCCATCCCTCCTGTGGTCGATAATATAATCGGATGAAAGGATACATGCTCAACTTTGACCATTCGTTCATTATATTTTGCATTTTTGCGATTTTCGTGGTATTTGAAGAGGTCTGATATTCTTGATAGGGAGTACGGCGAAGCCAAAGAGTTAAAAACGCCTATATCCATGAAGGACCGGTCCATAGCATTCCCAAATAGGCGGTTGCAAGAAATATCTGCCCTTGCATCTCTATCTTGCGATGTTGTATTGTTATCGAATTCAATAGATTGAGGCACAGGATTAAGTTGGGGCTATTTTATTACGCATTACAAAACGAGCTTAAACATTTAGATATCTCATCGATTACAATATTGTGACGGACAAAATTAAATCCTCCAGTCGGGCATGACAGGGCATGTGTAATATCAAATCCGACACCGCGAGGGCACTTATTTGCCATTGAGTTTGGTTGCCAACTATATCGTACTGCAACAGCGTCTTGAAACTCGCTCGAAGTTGGAAATGTACCCGCTAGGTCATACGCTGGGTTCAGCCATGCCGAACTAAGATACTAGTAATAATATTATAACAATAAAAATAATATTATTAGAAAAACAAATTTTATCACAAGAAATACCACATTAGCGCGTATTTGAGCATGCCGCTATGTTGGGTGGAATAATAGATTTAATTCCACATGATGACCTCTATTTCTTGGTCGAATACATCGTATATTATTTATTATTTAATTCATAAATATTGATTTTTATTTTAAAAATAAATTGTATCGTTATATCAATTCTTATTGTATTAACTATTAGAGAAACTTTAAAAAAATACAAAATCACCACATCTAAACTAAATGTATAAATTGTATAAAATCTTGGATATTTTCAGTTTGACGTACTTTGTCTAAATTAAGCAAAAGCCTGTTTATTGTGCATCTTAATGTGCCCTTTTGAATGGGGTATAATTTTTTGGGAGAAATGCGTTTGGGCTAAAAATTTTAAATATTTATAATAATTTAGTTAGCTGATCTGATTTATCGTTTTGCAATTTTTTATGATATAAAAAAATAAAAATATAGTATTATATAAAAATATAAATAAAATATATATTATATTATAAAAAATACAATATTTATTATATTTAAAAATAAAAATAAAACTTTAAACTCTGAAGAATACGTCAATAGCCGAGGAATAAGGGTCGAAACCTGATAACATAGCAGTTTCTCCTGATGACACTTAATCGTCAATAATTGTTATTAATTATTATTTTATCTAATAATAGCCCGTTGTAAGTTTAATGGCCCGTTGTAAGTTTAGTCTGAGTCAACTAAACTAGGTGGCGACACCGAAAAAGCAACGTTAAAAATTATGACTTAAAAGTTACATGTACTCAACAATATTGGAAAAATACGAGATTACTAATGATTTCAATTTTAGATCTTTTAAATGTAACAGAACAAATTGTATAGTTTGTGATGTTATAAATAATAATAATTGTATCGTAAGTAATACGGCAAACAAATGTTTTTCATTAAATATTAATAATAATTGTAACTGCAATACCGCAGGTGTAGTGTATCTAATACAATGCACATGTGGATTGCAATATATAGGAAAACATATCAAATGTTAAAAACTAGGTTTAGGCAACACATATATAATATACAGCATAATAGTCAAACTATATTTCATAAACATATGAGATTAATAGGACATGATATTAAAAACTGTAAATTATTTATTTTAGAGCATATTATCGAAGAAAACATTTCAATATTAAATCAAAAACTATTAGAAAAAGAAGATTTTTGGATTAAAACGCTTAATTCCATGTACCCATTAGGATTAAATGACGTGGTACAAGGAATTGGCAGAAGTAGTATAATACATAATAAACAACTATATTATAATAATCCAGTTAAACGCAAACCAAGAAGTCATGGTGATAAAAGGAATAGGAAAAATAGAGTTAAAAATATTAAAAAAGATATGTATATAAATGAACGATTAGAAATATTAAAACAACTTTTAAGTGATAATAAGCTAAAAGATCTTTATGTATAGCCGGACTTTTAATTATTCTAAAAGTAAAGAAATAATAGGGTCAGATTTAAGTAAATATATTCCTAAAATAAGGTATAAACTCCTACCACCATTAGGACGAAAAATTTGTAATTATAATAAAGAATTAAAATCAATATGTAACGATAATATTAGAAACATAATGGAAACAGAATGCAATTGTAAAAGTCTTTGTTTTGAAAAAATAATTGAACAAATATGTACCAATAACCTAGAATTAATTGAAAATTGTGAATTAAGAAAGCTGCTATCAAAAGGGTATAAATATAGATTAAATAATAACAACGACAAAAATAAAATTTACAATTCGTTATATAATAACTTAAATGCTTACTTTAGTAAGCTGATTAATAGTGAAAGCTCGAATATATCTAAGATAAAAATTTGGAAAGATTATATACTTGATAAAATTAAAAATAAAATGAAAATAACAAACAATTGCAAAAAGAAAGATAAAATTAATGAAGATATGTATAAAGAACTTACTAAATTAAAGGATAATTTTATAATAACAACTATTGATAAAGCTAGTAATAGCTTTGTCTTCATATGCAAAAAGCTTTATTATGATATACTAGTGAAAGAGGTTAATTCTAATGATTTAAATGTAAATCCAACATATGAACGTAGTGAGTTGAGTTTAGAAACAATTATTACAAGTCATTGTTCTATAATGGATAAAAAGGGTATAAAGGTTGAATCAGATAATAAAACTATATCTATATTATATTGGAATCCAAAATTACATAAAAATCCAATAAAACCTAGGTTCATATGTAGTGCGTTTAAATGTACATTAAAACCACTTTCGGTCTATATGAATAAAATACTTAAATTAATTAAAGCACACTTTAAAAAATATTGCAAGGTAATCGAAATTAATACTGGTATAAAACACTATTTTAGTATTAATTCTACAAAAGAATTTTTAGAACAGACAAAAGGAATAAATTTTCAAAATATAAATACATACGATTTTAGTACTCTTTATACAAATCTAGGTTTAGTAGACATTAAAGAAGCGTTAGTAAAATAAATTAATCCTTTATTCGGAAAAATATATACACATATATGTTATAATAATTATAACGCCTATCTAACAAAAATTAAACCATCAAATAAATATAAATATATGGATAAAATTGAATTAATAGAATCCTTAAATATTTTGATAAATCAAAATTATTTAAAAGTAGGGACATCTATATTTAGACAAGTAAAAGGTGTTCCAATGGATGGTAATAGTAGCCCAATTATAGCTGACTTGTTTTTAAGCTTTATAGAATATGAATTTGTTCATAACTGTGTAAAAACTAAATTTAAACAATATAAATATATGAAATATATGTTTCGATACATTGATGATATATGTGTATTTAATTCTTATAATTTTTATTCAATTAGTGAGCACATTTATCCAGAAAGCCTTATTCTTAACAAAACCATATTAATGATAAAGAAGGTGTATATCTGAATATGAACATAAAATTAACATTAACTAAAACTACTATCAATTTATATCGTAAAGATGACATATTTAAATTTACAAGAAACATATTTTTGCATGAGCATTCATGCATACCATATAATATAAAATATAATACATTAAATAATTTAATAGATACATATTTTAAACTAGGTTACTATAAAAATAACATCAAGCAGAAAATAGTAAAATATATAAATCAACACAATAATATAAAGAATAAATTTAAACTCTTAAGTGGAAAATTTTTATGGATGGATAATAAATAATATACTTTGCATTAGAATAAGATACTAGATAGTTATTTCAGAGGAATACATCATTAGCATGTATTTGGCCCCGCTGCTATGTTGGGTAGAGGAGTTAGTGGCCGAAACCTGATAGCATAGCAGTTCCTCCTGATGACCTCTAATTCTTATTCTGATACAACGTCTGTTATTTATTAGTCAATTCATAAAAATGACTTTTTTTTAATTTCATTTTTTTAACTTGATTTAAATTATAGAAAATCTAAAAACAATTATTAATTTATTATTTAATTATTAAATTTTGATTTAGCATTATTATGTTTTATTTATTTTATAATTATTTTAAATACGTAGACTCAGTTAGCTGATTTAATCAGTTGTTTACAAATACAATGTTGTATCTATTCCAAACAAAATAAATTTTTTTCAATATTTGGTAATACAAGCAGATGCGTGGTGAGCGGCAAGATTAGCATAACCGTGCAGTATACTAATAATATTGTAGTTAACTGTATTCATTGCCGACGCTTAATCTGTGCTAAATTACATAGGTGTTGCTTAGCTACAAACCTCTCCTCGAACAAAGCATTTATAGCGTTTGTTGCTAGGATTATTACCTAAAGTACATGGCAAATGGTCATTTGTATGTGTGCCAGACTGAGCGGCCTGAACGTAGGGCGTCGATTGATGTTTTTACGAATTCAATTTTACTTAAGGATTAAGCAAACAGTGCACTGATTTAACTGAAATTCGACCTGACTGATTTTTATAATAAAATTTACATCTTTCAAATGTAAATTACAAGTCATTTTTATTATGCTTATGTCACATATTTCCTTCATATTGGTAGTAAGATTTTACCACTATGAGATTTTACCACATTTAGCACGATATTTAGCAATATCTTGCTAAATGTGTTAAATTTGTGTTATTTAGAGTAATCAGTTAAGCAGCATAGGTACATATAAGTTATACAATTTGTAAATATTAAAATGCGTTCATTTTGCAAAATTTAATTCAAAATTTATCAAAAACATGCAAAACGTGTTTATAAAATCCAACATTTAAAATCAATTTTACATTTAATGTATTCATATGTTTGACGAAGTGGCGTTCTTAAAAATTTAGTCAATTCGTCATTTGCTATTTAGCAGTAAATGATATTTAAAATACTAGTCTTCAAGTTACAAGTCTCTTAATTTCTTAAAGATATTGGATTAGAGAATGCATAAAATCCCATTCCACTGTCAATAATTCTCCATTCAATATGTTTTGGTATCCATGAAAACCGAAAACCATTAGCGTTAGCAAATAAACAACCATCATGCATTGTAATGTCCGAGAATTATGAAAATAAAAAATAATAATTATTTAATTTATAGTCACAAGTTATATTTGACCGGACATTTATTTTAAAATGTGAATCGTTTACGCTCATCCAATTGTTATCCACTGAATTGTTACTAATTTGGCAACAAAAGATCTATTGTGTTACATGTATCCAATGTTGCAAATCATGATGTGCAACATTTAAAATTTACGGATCCATCTGAAGTTATATTAATAATTATTATTTCCTTAGCTCAAGTAGGCTTTCATCATTAAGAAGGCTTTCTTAATTAAGTTTTTATAATTAAGCTTTTGTTATCAAGCTAACCAAAATAAGTTTTCATCATCAAGTCAGTTTAAGCTGCTGACATGGAAAAATCAAATGTCGCACCACTACATCACTGAATTAAATTTTGAAATCATCGTTTTTTTGTGTTTATCACTTATGTTGAAATAATAAAATTCAAATTCATTTACTAATTTTCAAGTTAATTATTTTAAATATATTAAAGTATATTGAATAATATTAAAATATTTAAATAATATTAAAATATTTAAATAATTTTAAATAATAAAAAATTATTTTAAATAATAAATAAATGTAAATAAACTATTTTTTAAGTAACTTATTTTAGTACAAAAAAATAGGAAAATTTACAGCTACAATGATTGCTAAAATAAAATTATAGTTTTATAATTAATAATATATTAAAAGTAATAAGTTGATGCCTTATATGATTGTAAATTAGGCCCGCTTTATTGAGACTGTATTATAACTCACATTTTGATTAAAAATATTTAGTTTTTTAATTATTTACTAGCAAGAATATTGTAAAAATCTCACCGTCTTCTTTTAAAAGACAAAATTTTTCAACATATTCTCTTTGTTAATGATATTTGGATATACTAGCTAAACAGGTAATTTATTTTTAGACAACGACGTCATGAAATGCAAGCTAAAGCAGTGGAAAATACAAATTGACTTTTCATATCTGCGCTGTCCTTAATCGAAGATTTTATTTTCACTGGCCAATAGCCATTCGTGTATAAACATTTTTATCATCTAAAATCATTGATTAATGATGCGTCTTCATAACAAAACGTACACTTCAACACTTGGCTACGAACTACTCCAAAAAAGTTATTGCTGCCACCCACTACTATACTGATAAAGAGAGATATAATTTCTTAATTGCTATATATGAATATCGTTTTTAATTATTCCTTGCTAGAACATGCATATATCACAGATCTATTAGAACTTGTACCTTATATTTTTAATTTATGTCGGAATTTCAATGCGCATGCCGAACTGTTATGCTTTTGCCAGAAGTAGCAATTGCAAGTGGTTCCAGTGCTGCTCAATCATATTGATTAATCATATTGATCTAAGCAAAAATATTATTGCTTATATATTGCAAGTTCAAAATATACTTATTATTGAATAGATAAGATTAACAATTTTAGTATTTAGAATTCTTAAATTTATATCATTTAATAAACTATGACGTAATCATAGGACTGAACATTTGGTATGTATACTGCTATATAAAAATAAAGACAATAAAATGGTCTTTACTCTACATCTATATTTTGAAAATAAAACATTTAGCATAACCAACTAGTATTTAGAAAAATTATATTTTGTTTTCATCACTTTACCAAGGCCGGTTCCCAGCCCGGCTGAAAAGGAAGAGGGTTGGTATCAGGAAAGGCATCCGACTTAAAAATACTGCTCTAAACCCGTAACATGATGAGTCAAGATCAAAAGAGCAAACTTAGCTAGGGCGTTCCCGGAATCAAAGCGCAGAGATCCCGCTTGGTCACTATAAAGGTCAAAGAACAAGCGGAAAGTACAAAAAAGAGATTTCCAACATCTTATGAAAAGCGTAGCAGATCGAAAGTGTAAGAAGGAGAGGACGACCTAAAAATTGTTGCATATAATTATCTGAAATGTTACTATATCAATCAATTGTGTTTTGTAAATCTTGATTTGCCTGTCGACTTACTGAAATAAAGCTAACAAAACGCACCAAAGCTTACACAAGTATTTAAATCGATAAGTGACTGCAAGTTATTAAAAATTGTTCATTTTTATAAATTTAGCCAAAAACATGTAGTGTAGAGAAACTTAATTAAATAGAATACTCATGAATGTCATATTATTGTTTAGGTGTTAGTTGAGTTTTGTTAACGGGTTTCATGATAAATTACGATTAGTACAATCGATTAAAGTAATTTTATCAGCACGATGTTTTGTGCTGGTGTAATTGTTTGAAAGCTAGAAATGTACAATTTCAAATTATTCAAAATGTGCACCTTGTAGGAATTTTGAGTATTCAAAGGTTATAGAGAGAATATAGACAATAACGATATAGTAGTTGGCGACTCTAATTATAAAATCTAATTAGATTAAAGTAAAAACAGTATAATTCCTTATTTTAGCACTAATTAGTTGATGGATGCATAGGAAAACGATATTTTTGCTCGAAAATTTCAGATTCGTGCATTAAATAACAAAATTTTACTTATTGCCATAATATGTAATAATATTTTTTTTAAAGAATTATTTAAGATTTTAATTGATACATATTTTAAACTATGGTAATATCGAAATTAATCAACTAACTGTTTATATATAAATCATCAAATTCAGTTCTTAACAATAATGTGATTATTAATAATCATTAAAATGTAATAAGAGATAAATTTTAATTCTTAACCTGAAAATTATTATAATTTAATGCTAAATATTACATAGTGCATGTTAGAATAAGCGATATTGCAATGGATATTATAATATATATTGCAATGATGTAGATATTACATCATTAGTATGTTCGTGGCCTCTCTGCTGTATTGGGTCAAGTAATCAGGGTCAAAATAATATGATAGCACAGCAATTCTTCCTGAGTTGGATAAATCTTAAATTATATAAGATCTTAAACTATATATACATTTAAATTTTTAAATATGTGCACAAAATAAATAGAATCAGTCGGCTGATTTACTAGTTATTTCGCAAATTAATGTCTTATGAATATAACATTTGTTGATAGTTATTTACTGTGATAACGCTATTTATGTAAAAGGAACATTTATCTATAAAATTGATTTCTATATAAAACATTTTTATACGAATCAACTTGAAATTTCGAACCTGATAACCTAGCCGAAATCTAAAAACACAGCAGCTCTTCCTGATGACCTCTAATCCTTATTATGATGCATCGTATGTCATTTATTAGTCAATTCATACAAAAATGATTTTATTTAGAATAAAATGTTAAATTTTAACTTGATATAATAATAAATTGTACAAAATCTTATATAATTATTTATTATTTATAATTTTTTATTAATTTATTATTTATTTTTAGCATTATTTATTAATTTACAAACATTATAAAATATGTAGACTCAGTTAGCTGATCTGATTTATAAAAGTACGAGTTACGATTGGATTTCGTTGATTACAAATTTGAAGAAATATGGTCTCAAATTTATAATATATTCAAATTTAATAAAATTTGTTTGACGTGGTGTATGTGCTTTAATTTGACG
Source organism: Pomphorhynchus laevis (assembly GCA_012934845.2). Classification (NCBI taxonomy): domain Eukaryota; kingdom Metazoa; phylum Acanthocephala; class Palaeacanthocephala; order Echinorhynchida; family Pomphorhynchidae; genus Pomphorhynchus; species Pomphorhynchus laevis. Next base: position 44,475 of record WNNJ02000556.1, read on the forward strand.
AGCAAACATAACAAGGTTTTTCAATCAATACAAATCACATTAATGAAAAATATGAATAATCTGCTTTAAAATTATCTCATTTGAAAAAAATACAAAGTAAACAAATGATGAAAACTTAATATATTAATTTATTCTATCTATATTTATTTTATCTATATTTATTATTCTATATTAATTTATTGTAAAGAGCGCACAAATACGCTCTTTACAAAATAAAACGAGAACATAAAATATTGTTAACTTTTAAATCGAAATAAAAAGAGATGTTACGTATATTTGTCTTATAGAAAAACATTTTCACTGTCTTTCTATCATAATATATATATATATATATATATATATATATATATATATATATATATATATATATATATATATATATATATATATATATATATATATATATATATATATATATATATATATATATTCTTCAGAAATAATAAAAACAGGAAAATTGCACAAAATGAGATTCAAGACGTTTCGGCCAAGCGGCCTTTATCATAAAGGCCGCTTGGCCGAAAGCGTCCTTTCTCATATGTTGGCTTTTGGACCATAAATAAAGAAAAAAGTAAATTAATAAAGTTAAACAATTCTGTAGATTTGTATATAAATATATATAAAGCTAAACAATTCTTTGGTTTTGTATATAACCATATTAAGAATCTTTATTTAGCAGCGCAGAAAACAAAGTTTTGCTCTCAAGAAGTTTCGCCTTCTTCAGATTCAACTGTAGAAGCCGAAAATATTTCAAGTACTAAATTGCACACGGTATTTTTGGTAATTTTAAAACGTTCACATTGATATTTGCATGCTAGTTTCTTTATAATTATTTCCCATTTATAATTCATTGCATATATAATTATGTGTATAATTCACCATATGTAATTTCGTATATTACATTATTTCATTATACAGCAGTCTTGTTATTATTCGTAGTTAGGAAAAACAGCCCTTAGTGGAGCAAACTAAAATGTATGATAAAATAGAAAAAGAAAATGCTCTAAGAAATTTGTCTAAAAAATTATTTGTAATAAAAATCAAAGTGTAAAAACGTTGGAATAGAAATAAAGTGTAATAAATAAACAGGAACGAAATCATGTATAATTACTGTAAAACGTATATGAGAGGTGTAATAAATTTAAAATTAACTTGTGAGTAATCTCTCAAATTGATTTTTCTATATCTTTCTATTCAAAAGATGTAATAAATCCTCATGACAGCTGATAGGTACCACATGTGATATCATTGTTTCTTAATTTAATTCGTTATTTTGAATCATGATCATGTTTGTTTTCATGATTGAAATTGTTAATGACATGTTATTTTGAAATTTTCTTTGTTATAAGTAATTAATCTTAGAAAAAAGTAAATTTAATATTACAAAATTGATAGCATATACTTACTTTCGGAGTAAGTATTTATCATGTCTTTGCTTTTTTTCGTGGAATAAAAATTCAAAACCTTTGAATTTTGAAAACTTTTAATAGCAAAAAATGTTGTTTAAAGTGGTCCTTTTGAAATGGCAAAAGCTTACTAATAAAGTTACTTTGTTTATTTGATTCGATAAATAATGGTATTTTTTCGATTTGACGATAAACGCAAAGTTATGGTTCTCATTAATCTTGTAGTCACTTTTAAATAACAAGAAATAATGAATTCTAATTACCTCTGTATTTATAACTTTATTCATACATTTATTAATGTATTAATTTGTTGAATTTGTATTTAATCAACATCAGACTGTTCTATATAAAATCAATTCGATAAATTGATTTTATTCAATTTATCGAATTGAATAAATTTTTTTACAAATTTGATTTATTAATGCAATGGCGTTAAATTCTTTTACAAATAATGTGTATTTGTTAGATTTTATGGTTTAACGTTTTATTTGATTCTATACGAATCATCTTCTACAAATTGTATTTTTGCTTAAACGAAAACGAATTTCAAAGAAGTCGACTATTAAATACTGGTCAGAATTAATGTATTCTAACTGCTGCTACACAGTATTATAAAAATGTAAATTCTTAAAGAAGCAGACGAAAGTATTTAGAAACTAGGAATTTGACAATAATTTGACTTGTAATTTACAAATTTCATAATGAAATGATCATAACAATTGAAATTGATATACAAAGTTGTATTACAGTGAATTCTAACAATCTTGAAGTTTGAACTAAAAATATCAGTTTTATTCGCTCACGCACGTTATATATAATAATAATTATATCGAAATGGTTTCACAATATCGGTATTGTTACTCTGCGTTTCTATCGGTCAATTTTTGACTTCATTCACTACCATCACAAAAGATTAATAGCGGCAATAGAGCTTACTGTTAGTAGATAAGTCAATATCATTTCATAAAATGATTTGCTCGTTGCATTCAGGCGTCTCGTATCACACACCATCACGATGCATATATATATATATATTAAAAGAGGTAATCAACTTATGGCTGAATATAAACAAGATATGTACTTAGCTATCCTCACTAGACGCATCATAGCATCACAAAGGTGCCATAAATTTTGTAAATGTTACAGTGGGAATTGCATTTCATTGTAAATTTATTGATGAAGTGTTGTTTAAAATGTGACAGGTATTGTATTTAAAAAGAGGCACCAAATGTATTTGGAATCACATATACAAATTCAATGTTTTTACATACAAACTCTTTTAATGCACCATAATAACCAAAATTATCAAGTGATAATATCTAATTTATAAAATAATTAAACCTGGAAGAAATTGTGTGTAGATTTATAATAATTAAAAACACATGATATATTTATACAAAAGCACTTTTAAAGTTAAAAAATATTGCAATATATTATCAGCATCAACTCGAAATCACAATAAATGTGTTAAAAATATTGCAATATATTAATATACCCAGCATAAACTCGAAATCACAATAAATGTGCAAAAATCAAAATTTCCAACATTATAAATTAATTATTCGAATAAGCAATTAAACAATTTTTAGAATTTTTATAAATTTAATTTAACAAGTGTTTCTTGATAAACAAAACCTGATGACGGAACAAATACGGCATAAGGTTTAAGATGATTTTGAATTTACATAGAAGTATTACATGAAGTAATTTTTTAATGAATACGTTGGATAAAGATATTTATCCAACCATACGTTGGATAAAGATATTTATCCATTTAGTAATATAATTACTACTTTTAATTAGATACCAAACAACATCTAATAAGTATAGACAAAAGGCAGAATTGAGGTGAATATTACTCACATGTATAATATCGTATATATAAATAAATTCTTTGGGGGTAACATACGATCGCCGTTCATTTTGATATTCAGATCTCTCAACGCTTGAAACAGTATTTAAGAAACATTAAATTTTACATGTTAGCAGCAATTAAATTAATTGCCGAAATTAATTAAATAAATTGAATTAATTGAATTAATTTTAAATTGAGATTAAATTAATTCCAAGTAAAATTGAGTGTTACATTTTAAAGCGTTACACAAGCATTATTTATTAATAGTTATTCCAATTGTCTAGCATGCACCTTATATTTAGACGATACTTTTTGCGATTAGATCAATAAAATGACAGTCTGAGTAACGACGTCACGTTTATGTGTTAAAGGCATGGCCTTGGTAAAAAGTAGAATATTATCAAACAAAATTATAATACCCAACTCGTAAGAAATCAAAATAACTAATTTCTTATCAATTATGTGGTAAGGTAGTAATATAATTACTACTTTTAATTTTATAGTGTAGTTAGTCAATAACTCACCACACTATCTACTAAATATTTACTTTATCCACTCCACGTTTCTTTATCAGTTCTCTAGCGATTATAGTACATCTTTTATTTATTAGTCTTCTGGTGGTTAGTTCCATTTTCCATCACGAGAAGTGTAACTTATTAATTGTTCATCAGTGATTGCGGTATTTTTGATATGTGCCATATGAATAACATAAGAAAAGTGATTTGTAAACTCGGCGCAATTGATATCAAGATTTGGAACTATCACGAGTTGAATTAAGAACGTTCAATCATTCCTATCGGTATCTTTCATGTGCGCTACTTGATCGCCATAGACTCATATTAATAATATAATGAAAGTGCAATAAAACGGCTAGATAAAAGTTTCTTTTTAGAAATATGTGTAAACAATGTGTATAATTATCACATTTTTCGATCGGAAAATGTAAACGATAAAGCGGTCTTTAAAAAAGAAAAGCAGATAGCATAAACATTCACATTTTAATGAGTATAAATGTTCATCTGTGTATACAAACTTTATGATCTCATTACTTGCTTAGATAATATTATTGTGTAAATTAAATATTGATTATCATCACAGAAAAGGTTACTGCTTATTTAAAAATTATAGGAATTTCTAATGGTATTGTTAATGTATTTTTGCTTGGATTAATGTTTGATAATAATACAAGCAAAAATACAATTAAGCTTTTATAACTTTGATAAGCTATTAAAGTATAGCGATTTTGTTGTTCAATGAATGCAATTACAATCGTCGAGTAGTTAAAATGAATTTGAAAATATAAAATGCGCTATCAACTTACATTTGAATGCCAATTGTGATATTCAGAAATCACTAGTTCCACACAACAGTTGTCAAAATTCTTATCAGCATAACCACCTCCGGCGATACAACGCAATAATAATAAGACATACGGATCACAGTACTTCTTGTTGATCGAAGAATGCTGACCTGAGAAAGATATAATTTCCAAAGAATAAACTCTACAGTGTATATGAGACGCTAAGGTCTTTCTGTAAACGATTTTTACAATCGTATTTGATTATAGAATTTATTCACATTTACGCTTCTGATTTGCTTACAATAAAAGTGCATTATCCGACATCCATGGCATTTCTAAATTACACAGAATTCCTGTTATTATTTGATAGCACAAAAGCTTATCATTCATCTATTGAATAAACGGTCTCGAATTTGGTTATCCCCTGTTCATTTGAATTGTAAAACTTAATGCCAAAAATACATTTCATATGGTAAAACCGTATTTATGCAATTTATATATCATCACGTTATCAAAGTAATCTCGTTAAATTTTTAAATTTTATTTTAAATCGAACAAGACAAGATTTGTTAAAAATGTCATGTGTGCGTTAATGCCATGTTATAACCTTAAATAAGAATTCATTTGAAATTTTAACTAAACAAAAAAATATCCTTTGTCGTAAATTATTTGAAATTTTGATAAATTTAAAAATTGGTGTCTTGGTAATCTTCTGCCAGCTTTCTAAAATCAAAAAAACTCACTTTTTGGAATAAAAGTAGATTGTTCTTTCATTTCATTAATAATAAAATCACATTCAAATAATAAAAATCGGACAAATATGCTAGGTCGAATTAAAAAAATACGTTTCAGTTATATTTCTGCAAACAGTTTATACCATTTGGTTTCCTTGGTAGGTTAGATTATAGTTACCATTAGCTTTATTCACATAATGTACAGAGAAGGTGAATTATACCTTCTAAATTAAACATTGTCGACTAATTATCATGCTTTACTGATATCATACTAATTATCATGCAACAAATCAAATTCCTTTATTTTCAAAATTATTTGACGATGAAGACGATATGCTTGAACACAAATGACATAAGTATATAAAAAATGATATTTAATATTTGCTTTAAACAAGGTAAACATCGAATAGCAAAACGATGATATGAATTGGTTCAATATTAACTTAACCGAGTTCAATGTTAATATTTTCTGAGTAAACACTTGCAAACTATTTATCGTGGAAGCAACGAACAAGGAAAATAACTTTATTTTTCAATCCATCTGTTTAATTGTGAAATTTTTCAATCAAAATTTTACATAATGAATTGAAAAAAATAATTTTTAAGTATAAAGCACGTTTATTATTTTAATGTATACAGGCTTCTTTGTGTGAATTATCAAAACAATTTCAGATTGATCTATATATGCAACAAAAGTTGCATATTCAATTTAATTATATATTTTATTTAAAATAATGTTTGCTTAAGCCAGCCAAATCTGAGCCAACCATAAGTCAGCCAAATATAAAAAATTAATAAATTTATTTCCTATTTCGTTATTAAGAAATCTAATTCCTTATTAAGAAAATGAGATAGTTTAGAAGGTGATGATTTTATAAAATACATTGTAATGAGTTTCTTAGGATATCTCAAATTTAAAATTACGAATGCTTATATGTCAAATACACATAATTTAATAGTGGAATTTTTATGGTTTACTTTTTATTGGGTTTCAAACGATAACATTTTTAAAAATAATAAATACCTTTAAATCGAAGAGAATAAATTAAAATCATATATGTATATTTCAATATACATTCTAACAAGTAATTTAATGGTGCACTATTCGTTTTAACAAAGGAACTTGACTGCGATGCTACATAGTATTGATGAATAGTCAATATTCCAGTGTTGTTATCTTTGATTTAAACAATATGATCGAAACTGAATGTTTTAAGTGAATCTTTTACTTCAAATAAATTAAATAATAAATAGTAAACCCAAAATCTTCTTCTATTTTGATTACATAGTTTTATTGGAACAAAACAGAAAATATTTTTTTGTTTGAAAAAATTCAATATTTCGATAGCTCCTGCTATCATCATCAGGATTACAAAAAAATGTTCAAAACATTTTGTTTTTTATCATTTATGCAAAAGTACAAACATTGATGTGCCCCGCATTTCTACTTAAAAAGAAAAAGAAAATACAGAAAAAGCATGAAATACACCAAAAATTAAACAGCACACATTTTAAAACAAACAAACAAAAAAAAAACAAAAAAAAGCAAAATCATAAACAAAATAAAAGCAAAATCATAAAACAAGTGATAAAAGCATACGAATTGAATAAACAAATAATGTAATAAAAGAGTAATTACTTGTAATTTAATCTAAACCAAAAATCTTAGAACAATGAGAAAACAAGCACATTAAAAAATTAAAATATTGTAATATTAGAATAATTGAATTTAATTTAAGGTTGTAATCGGATTTATTACTAAGCATTAAATCAGGTTCCTTTTTAATAAAATACGCGTCTTGAATAATGCGAGATAACAAGTTACTTTCAAATGATAAAATAGATGCATATTCAAAATCAATGGAATGACTCAAACTTACAAAATGCTGAGCAACAGAACTAGAAGTGGATTCTATATGTACATTATAATTATGTTGTTTAATACGCTTAACCAAACCTTGACCGCTTTGACCAACATATACATGTTCACATTCTTTACAAGGTATTTTATAAACAATGGCATCTTTGTTACAATCATGCTTACGTTTAAATAAGTTGTAAAGCTTAGGAAATTTTCTGTTAAAAATGTGCACTTTGCTAATACTATTATTTTTTATGTTAAAGAATTATTGGAGCTGGATAAAAGAAAAGATGAATTTTTTTTATTGATATTTCGCTGATCTCTGTTAGCATCTTGAAAAAATTTTCTGAAGATGCTAACAGAAGTTATCGTAATATCAATAAAAATTTCATCTTTTCTTTTATCCAACTCCAATAATTCTTTATCAACAATGAATCATTATCAACTATTTAATTTTAATATTTTTTTCTTAATAAACTTTGAAAAAAGACTGAATTCCATTTGTTACTAACAAAAAGTATTCCTATATGATATAGTGTTTTTTCATGACTAAAAATTTTATTTTTATGCGCTAAAGCTTTACACTTGGCCTTCTTAATAGCCCAAAACGAAAAACCACTTTTTAGTAAACTATATAAATAATTTAAATAAAAAATCTAAATAAATTAACTTTTATCTTCAAAAAATTATTGGGAAAGAATTATAATTACAATTATTGCTAAAAAATATATGTTTACATCCTTCATAGTTCAACTGTTAAACGACCAATGTCGAAAAACGTTTAGACTCATGTCTATGTCAGAAATCAATTTTATACAACGAAGTACGATGTTACTTGAAGTTTTTTATAGACACTATTAAAGTTAGATTTAAATAACTATATGCATTGGACAAATTTCATTATTATATTCATTAGGTTTCTTTAAAAGTTACCATCGTCACCAATAATTATTCTAATGGCTACAGTCAATAGCTATATTATTTCAGGATATAAATAAATTTTACGAGTAAACGTTCAGCTGGTTCATTGTTAGTAGTATTGTCCTTGCATACTGCTTGTTGTGGGGCATTATTGAATAAGGGGTAGCAGTCAAAGTATCGGGTTAATGAAAGGGTTAATGGCAAACTAAATCATAAATTCATAAAAGCTGGTTTTAATTGTACCATTCTCCAAATATTATACATAATAGTTCAAAATATTTTTTTACTAATTTATTTCTTATACTACTTGGCAATTATTGTAAAAATAGTATTTAATTATCATTTATACGCTTTCATGTGTATGGGCACACATGATAAAATCAGCTAACTAAGTCGACGCATTTAAATTAAAAATAAATTACAATAAAATTTAAATAAAAATAAATTAGAAATAATTATTATATAAGATTAAACATAATTTATATTTAGAAAGTTAACATTTAAAATTAAAATTTAAAATAAAAATTAATTTTATGAATTGACTAATAAATAATATATGGTGCATCCGAACAAAGACTATAGGTCATCATGAAAAACCGATGTTATCAGGTTTCGGCCTCTATATCTCGACACAAAATAATAGTGAGGTCAAATACATGCTAAGGACGCATTTCCTAAGATGAAATTTGGTTATATTGTTTTTTCTAGTACAATGTATATTATTTATTAGTTATCTATAAACATTTTTCGTTTATCAGTTTAAACTTATTTTTAATAATATTTCATTGATTTATATATTTTACAATTTTCTGTTTGATTTTATTTTAAGAATAACCTAGTAATAATTTTGAAAAAAAAACAATATTATTATATATTATGACAACGCTTAAAATTTCATTCTTTAATGTATTACAAATATTTAATATTATATCATATGCATAAATGTTGATCCACAAATATGTTTCTTGTAAATTTAAATATGTCATATCTACGATATAAGTCAATAGTAGTTTTAATTGATCATATTTAGATATTTACATTCTCTATTATCCATATTGGTTTTATTAAGAATAGGACAACCTGGATAAATTTGTTCGCTTATTGAATAAAAATTATTAGAGTTAAATACACATATATTATTAATAAATCGAAACATATATTTTAACGGATAAATTTGGGATGTAATAGAAGCCCAATTATGGCTGACTTAATTTTAAGCTTTATAGAATATGAATTTGTTCATAACTATGTAAAAAATGAATCTAAATTGTATAAAAATATAAAATATGTTTCGATACCTTGATATTATATGTGTATTAAACTCTAATAATTTTTTATTTAATAAGCGAACACATTTATCCAGGTAGCCTTATTCTTAACAAAACCAATATTAATGATAAAGAAGGTGTATATCTAGATATGAACATTGAATTAACATTAACTAAAACTACTATTAATTTATATCGTAAAGATGACATTTAAATTTACAAGAAACATATTTTTGCATGAGCATTCATGCATACCATATAATATAAAATATAATACATTAAATAATGAAATTTTAAGAATTGCAACAATTTGTAATGATATTGGCTTTCTTCAAAATCATTTAAATAATTTAATAGATACATATTTTAAATTAGGTCACTATAAAAATAACATCAAGCAGAAAATAGTAAAATATATAAATCAACACAATAATATAAAGAATAAATTTAAACTCTAAGTGGCAAATTTTTATGGATGGATAATAAATAATCTCCTTTGTATTAGAATAAGATACTAAATAATCAAATTTAATCAGAAGAAATACATCATTAGCATGTATTTGGCCCAGCTGATATGTTTTGTAGAGGAATTAGGTGCCGAAACCTGATACCATAGCAGTTCCTCCCGATGATCTCTAATCTTATTTTGATACAATGTTTGTTATTTATTAGTCGATTCATAAAAATGACTTTTATTTTAAATTTCTATTTTTAATGTTACCTTGATGTATTTTATATAAAATCTTTTGACAATGATTTATTATTTATAATTATCTATTATTTAATTATTAAATTTTTATTTATCATTTTTATTATATTTTTTAATTTATGATTGTATTAAGTACGTAGACAAGTTAGCTGATATGATTTATATAGTTTAGGTTTATTTTTAAAACAGTTATGAACAAATTCATATTTTTTGAAGCTTAAAAATATGTTAGCTTTTATTGGGATATGTTACCTACCATTAAATAACCTTTTATTCGCCTAAATATAGATGCCACTACTTTCAAATAATTTTGATTTATCAAAATATTTAACGATTCTAATAATTCAATTTTATCCATATATTTATATTTGATGGTTGAAGTTGAAATTCCTGGTGATGCTAGTAGCAGTATATAACAAAATATAAGTTGTTCTCCAATTATTTTAATTTTTTTAATTAATTCAGCTTTCGATAAAGAATTAAACAGTGACTGAAAATTATGAATCTTACTTTACTGTAGCTAACCAACACCTTAGATTTACGTGAATAAGGAATATTTCAGAAAACATTTCTGAGTGATTTATTTAGATCATCGTATTGCACGGATATAACCTTTAATGAGCTTTTTTAGTTGTACACTAAAATTTAATATCTTGTATATTTGTCGTGCTAATTAAAAATTAATAAACATTTGCGAATGTTCAATTTTTTGGAATTTCAAACTAATTAATTACACTGGTTAACTCTTATTTGGTTTCATCTCCATAATACCGTTTTACTACAAATGATAAACATCTATTTCAAGTTTTAGTATATGCAGTTTCATAAATATTTACTATGAATATTTATTATATATATTTACAATTTTTAAATATCAAGGAACAATTAGATATAGTAAATATTTCCTAATATTTATAAATATTTACTTTCTAAATATTCACCAAATATTTTTAAAAAGAACATTAACATGTAAGATTTAAGAATATTCTCAATTTGTTATAAAATATTCGCAAGATCATGCTTTACATATTGGTTTTATTTGTAATATTTGTTCCCTAAATAGATTTGTAATTTTTGATATTGAGGATTGTATTTCTAATTTTATTTTACAACTTAAATGCCAGATAGTTGGGAAAAATAGAATAATAAAATATATCATGAAAATAAATAATATCTGTACATTAAACAAAATGTGTTATACTAATTGCTTGAGCTTTTTTTAAATAAATGCGGAAATAAATGTTTTAGTATTTATTTTTAGAAAATAAATCAAAAGAATTTATTTCGCCCTCTTGCTATGCTGGATTGAGCAATATGGAACGAATCAGTTCCTCCAGATACCATCTAATCTTAAATTTGATATATTGTAGATTAATCAATTCATAGAAATTGAGTTTTGAAAATTTTTACCTTCATTAGAATCGAAGTTATATAATATGTTAAGATTAAAATATTTATTTTTAAATTTACGTTTACTACAAAATACATAGGCTATTAATTTATCTAATTTCTGAAAAGTTAAGCATTTGATGTTTTGAACTTATTGTTTCTTATTAATATTTTGAAGAAAAGAAAAACATTATATTTTGATAATTAAAAAAAATTTCAGTTGAAAATAATTATTTTCTACATAATATAAAAAGGTAATTTCACTTAAATAGAAAGACATTTAATGAAAAACTATGTCAGATTGGTAGTTCACATATATTTAAATTTGAATTGGGTTATTATTTACTAAATATTTTTGAAATATTCTCTATGTTTTATAACATAATATAAATATTTGTTTTTAATACAGTGTTTCTATTGATGTTTTGTTATATAGATCTTTGTTATTTTGATATTTGTGCCATACATTTGTTTCTCTTTGTGTGCTTGAATTGTTTGGTTCGTTCATTTTATTTTTATTGATTATTTACTCTCTAAAGTATATTTTTAATTCGTTTACAACAAATCAACTGATACAAACACTTAAAGTGAATATATCAAGTGTTTCCTTTTTACTACTTGATAATAACCGAATTTATCAAAATATCGATTTCGTAATTTGTCGGTGGTACCAAATAACTCATTGGATCCTAGAATTTTATCAAAAATACGTTTTGTCTACATTAACTAATAGATATTCAAAAGAGATAAGCACGTTGTTCAAAATCTTATAAATATTTTTCTACGTGTTTACGAGTAGTATCTTTAAACTATTTAGATACGCATCAATTAGATGATGAAAATGAGACGCTATTTTGTACGAAAATAAAGTTTATGATACAATGTATATATTAGAAATATCGGTGGGCCATGCTACAACACTAAGTGTATTTAGCATTTTGATATAATACTAAGGATAATTTGAAATTCGATATAATATTAAATCGAAAAAGAAAAAGGCAAGCAGCTATAAATTGTACATATTCAATTATATCTTTAATACTCTTAGATCAAGTGTGCTTATCACCACTACATATTCGAAAAATATCTAATGAATAAGACAAAATATCAATTTAATTGACATCAAATATAAGATATTGTATAGTTCAATTTGAATTAATTGAACTTTGATGACTATTTTTATTCTACAAGCTACTTTATAGATTATATTTTTATTCTGAACGCTACTACTGATTAAAGTAGTCATCATTTCATTCGATGTGATACATTCGATACAAATAAATGTTTGTAGTCGCACAAATTTAGTTACTGCTGCATAATTTCAGGTGTAATAATTTCTATTTACAATTATTTTTAAATTTAATTGAACTTTCCATTAAATGTAAAAAAGCATTTAATTTTTAAGCGGAAATCTGTAGATTAATAGATGCACTAAAGATTAACAAAAGAAAAATTTCAAATGGTAGAATTTACAAATGAAAGGGAAAATGAACGATTGATATTTAATTATCACATGTACACAATACAAATCAGGGTATGTGTTTTAACACTTCATTGATGCGCTAGTACGTAATACTTGCTGATGAATAATATTAACTCGTCATACAAATGAGTTATACATACAAATCATATTAATAGATACCACATTTTAAAGTTCTCCTTTTAAATCGTCGATGTTACCGGGAATTTCGCCTCTTAAGTGGCAAATTTTTATAGATGGATAATAAATAATATACTTTGTATTAGAATAAGATACTAGATAGTTATTTCAGAGGAAATACATCATTAGCATGTATTTGGCCCCGCTGTTATGTTGGGTAGAGGAGTTAGGGGCCGAAACTTGATAGCATAGCAGTTCCTCCTGATCACCTCTTATTCTTATTCTGATACAACGTCTGTTATTTATTAGTCAATTCATAAAAATGACGTTTATTTTAAATTTCATTTTTTAACTTGATTTAAATTATAGAAAATCTAAAAACAATTATTAATTTTATTATTTAATTATTTTTTTTTGATTTAGCATTATTATGTTTTGTTTATTTTATAATTATATTAAATACGTTGACTCAGTTAGCTGATTTAATTAATTATATCTTATTTATCACCCGTTTAATTTAAACATGTTATTTTTAAAGATAACATTAATTTAAATTAAATTTAAATTAATTTTAAATTAATCAGTATTTCGCTATTCGTTTGGACATCTGATTGAATATCCATAGTATAACATTGTTACAATAAATTCACAAATATTTGTTACGAAAAAAAATTACGGAAAATAACGATATTATTGTATTAAATAAAAGATAATACATTAAATAATAAAATTTTAAGAATCGCAACAATTTGTAACGATATCGGCTTTCTTGAAAACCATTTAAATAATTTAATATATGAATAATTTAAACTAGGTCACTATAGAAATATCATTGAAGAAAAAATAGTAAAATATATAAATCAACAAAATATTATTAACAACACATTTAAACTCTGTAGTGGAGAATGTTTATGGATGGATAATAAATAATATACTTGGTATTCGAATAAGATACAATATAATCAATTTCCAACAGAGTAAATACGCGCATTAGCACATTTTAAGATACTATATAATCCAATTTTATCATAGGAAATACGTCATTAGCATGTATTTGACTCCGCTTTATGTTGGGTCGAGTAATAGCGGCCGAAACCTGATAGCATAGCAGTTCCTCTTGATTAGCCCTAATCCTTATTATGATACATCGCCTGTTATTTATTAGTCATCTCGTAAACATCGATTTTTATTTTAAATTTCAATTTTGAATTTTAACTTGATATAAGTTATATGAAATCGTATATGACATTCATAGTTTATTATTTAATGATTAAATTTTGATTTAACATCATTATTTTTTAGTTTTATAGCTATATAAAATACGTAAACTCAGTTAGATGATTTAATTATTTAAAATATTTCTTCTGAGAAATTGATCATCATAAATCATTCAACTTTATTTGAATTTTTCGAAATAAAGTAATCCAACTTTATTTAGCTGTTCTTAAATCTCTTATAAAATCAGATTATCTTTTATTTGCACGTTTTACATATACGTTTCATCGTGTAGCGTAGTTTATCTGTAACAAAATAATTCTACAACATAGGCTATACTAAATAATGAGAAACAAGGATACTTTACAACCTTGTGACAAGCGTTCATCTAGTTTCTGTTAATAAAGAAAAGAATGTGATGCGAATTCTGGCCGTACTATGTAGAAATTGTTGCTATTTGAGCATGAATAGCCCGCTGTTAAAACCAAAATAAACATCAATATTATGTCTTGATAGACTTAATGTTCAATTAAAGAAGTATAAATTACTTAAGCTAAATCACCTCCTTACAGTATTGAATCTTGACGGGTACATTTCCATTATTCCCACATTGCTGGAGTTATAAATGATCTATCCTTCAACATTTGTTGCATAATTGTTTTTCTGATCGGTTAACCTTCCCTAATACTTTTGTGCAATGAACTTTTTACCACCTTATATGATATGCAATCATCAAAATGTTTCTTTACCACATAATACTCGCTAACATGTGTTTATGTTATTTCTTCGTTCTGCTGACACACGGTATTACCAAGAAAAATTATTTACAAAAATATAGCAATTGTTTTCCATCAATCGTTGTCATTAAACACAACTTTACGTGGTTTTCTTCTTCTTGATTGACATTTACTTTGCCTTGTGCTTGCCATATACTTGTCACATTACTTGTTCTATCGACAAGGAACCACCACATTACAAAATAAAACGAGTTGAAAAATCATCCAATCAGATTTGCTAATACAACAAATTGCATGCCAATACAACCACAGATTAAAAATAACAAAATAAAGAATGTTCGTATTGTTTTCCACTAAACAAAAAATCACCAATGTTCATAATGATCAACCAAACACAAATATATTGATTGAATATAATATGAGCAAAAGCATATTTTTAAAAGTTTTCAGTAGTCAAGTTCTAAAACAGGTTTCCAATAAAATAATACTGAATGCAAGCTAAAAAGGCTCGAAATAGAATATCCAATAAGGTATCCGATTAGACAAATCAATGATAAAATCAAAGTTTATTAAAAGATTTTGATGTTTTATTATCCAATAAATCAAAAAATTACACGATAAAACGAAGTACTTGGTCTTAATAGAATTATAGCCTAGACACATTGAAGATTTATTTCTGACCAACAATAATTTGTTCATATGTACTGATCTATTGATATTCATTCATGAAAAGATTTCAAAATTTTTAAATTATTAATGAATATAAAGCCAAATAAATTATTTCTTTCATATTAAGGATATATCAGCTTATACCGAGCAGCATGCAATAGTCAAAGATCACAAAAGATCATTTGTATTTTTACGAAATATAAACAAATTTTAATTTATAATAAGTCAAATTACAAACTGACCAACCGAATAGATTAATGATTTCGCTTGGACTCAATTTAATGCAGCTGAAGCAACCGTAACGAGTTGACCTTTATAAATTTGCAGAAAACATAATTCGCTACCTGTTTCGAATGAATTAACCTGCATTTGTTAAATGCCAAAAACTGATTTCTTAATTGGTTTATAATACAGACAAAAAGAATTAAATAAGATAAATTACGATACGCTGTTTGTCAAGAAGAACGATATACATATTTAAAAATATTCTAAAAAACAACAAGAATGTTTACATTTACCAAGTTGATAAGTTCATAGTAAATCATATTATATAATCCGCAAATAAAGTATATTGTGTAATTTTGTAATCGATTCTCCATGGCTATTAAACCAATTTGAAAAAGTTAGTGCACAATTTGAAAAAATTCTATAGAACAGTAAAAAAACTGAAAAATGAATAAGATAAATGAGAAAATCTGTTCAAGCATCCAACCTACTCGTAAGTTAACATTATTAACGGTGTTCAAATAGTATATCTATCAACTCTTCAATGATTGCATATGATAATTTGTTTAATAACTATAATTTAGTAACTTTAATTAGGACTGTACATCATACTGCTTTGATGTGAAGGATACTTTCACAAACATTTAAATGAGAGAATTAATCCTACATATTGTAACAACATTGACTCTTAAAAAGGGAGTGACAGAGTGGTTTAATTCTTCCGTAGTTTATAGTATAGAAATTTAGAAACTGTTTACAACTAATTAAGAGTTTTGCTCGCTTTTATAACTTACGCAAGCAACTAAAAACTACAAATATGGATTTTCATAAAAGTTTTCATCGGTAAATAAGATAAATTTGTTCTTAAATGTTAGTGAAGGAGTAATAACTTCTGTGTTCATCGTAATTTTCATTACTTAGATTACCAAAATTATAAAATAAACTGAACTTCATCTAACATGTCGTCACTGACGATAAAACTTGCTGGCTTGGATATTCGTAGACAACAATGATTGCCGATAAGCGATGAAGAATGAATAACTCTTACTGACTGTGCAACAATTGAGATGGTATGAAATAACTCTTAATGTCTTAATAACTCTTACTGTCTGTCAACAATTGAGAATATCCATTTTTATGCCTAAGCCAATATTCTCAGGTGTAGATTTATACTCAAAAGTTTATTTTCGATTGCCCTAACTTTATTGACAAAAACAACATTTGTGTACCAGAGCCGAATCTATTGTAGCTTTTTGTTTTTTAAAGACTCTGAAATTCTTCTGGTTATGGCACGACTTATTGCTCACATGTATTGTTCCTATTCTTGATACAGCAGGACGCTACTAATCATCTTGTGTGGGTCTCATCAGCTGATGACCCAGACCTACATTTCAAATTTTGAAGCTTATCATCAGCTTACTCTGTACACTGGTGCTGATCGGATTACTCCGTACACTGGTGTTGATCGGATTACTCTGTACACTGGTGCTAATCCGATCAGCATCAGTGTACGGAGTAAGCTGATGATAAGGTTCAAAACTTGAAATGTAGGTCTAGGTCAGCAGATGATAAGACTTACCCAGACTGATTAGTATCGTCCTGCTAAATCACGAATAAGATTAATACCTGTGAGGATAATGTCGTGCCACAATCAGGAAAATATGAGCTCCCATATGCAATTAAGTTAAATTAAAAAATATTCTGAAATGATTTCAACAAAGTAACATGGCAAAACAAGTCCAGCAAAACGATTTATTCCTACCACACAAGATCGCACAAGATCAAACTGAGAAAATATAACAAGTGTAAATAATTTTAAATGACAAGTCATTATTTAATTAAATAATACAGGAATGATCTGACTTTAAGTCTTTAATTACAAATTAGAGAAAGCTCGAGTATAGAATTCTAATTTATTTATTGTTTAAATAATCATAACTACTATTACTTTAAATTTTAGATAATTATATTAACAACTGCAAATGCGAAGATTGTTTATCATAAAACATTGCCGAATTTTGTTAAATTGTTTACTATTTGTAAGCTATTCGCAATACATGTAAGATAATCAAGGAACGACTGCACAAATAGATTTAAAAATAGTGAAAAATAAGGATTGTATTAATTTAGAAATTTCCTCTTAGCAGAATCAATTAATAGAGAGTTACTTATCATCTCCAATGCATGTATTGAAAATATGCAGCTTGGGTAAAATAGAAATTTTTATCAAGAAAATAAAAACATTAGAGAAAAATATTCAAATTTGCACATGTAACTTATTATATATAATGAATGCATAAGCATTTGAAATTTTTTATAATAAATTGTACTTTCTCTGGTATTTGGTCCGGAAATTGATTGGAGACAAACCTTCCCTATGTCGAAAATAATAAATTCAAACATCGATCAAATCAAAATAGATCAAGTAGATCATTTTTGTAGAAACTAAGTTGATGGATACTGATAGTCACAAGTGATTAGTTAAAAAGTTGTAAAAAGGTGGGGAGAATATTCAAAAACATTATAAAGAAAAGAGCTTCGTTACACTGTATTTGGAAAACTCTTACCGTTAAAAATTAAAGTGGTATAGAGGATTCCAAAAGTAGCAAGGTTTCACTTTAAGCCTTTCTATGAATGAGGTAGGTCGAACATGCCTTAATTATTATCTGGAATGTAAAATTATCCACTGACAATAAATCATATTATCAATTGATGAAGATTCCACATTGTGTTATAACTAGGGAATGATTTGATAAGTTGTTTGATAAGGAGTTCTAATCATTAATTATTATTTGCTCATACTATATGTATAGTATGATCAAATAACATATAAAGGAAACAAAGACAATAATAAATTATGTATTTTCAAACTTACAATAGTAAAGCTGACTGTAATTATGATATGCATTATTGTAAATAATTAATAAAGTAGACATATTTGTGATATTTGTTTACTTTTATTTTTAAAATAAATATCGCATATTCGAAAATCCAGCAAAAATAAAATTTCGAATGAAGCATATTTACGAATCAGATAAAATAACTGATCCTACGTATTTTATATTATATATAAATAAAAATAAAGATAAATAATAAATAATTAAATAATATTTTATACTATTTATATTTGTATAACGAAAGCATTTATAATTATAATTCAAAATAAAATATAATTTCTATGAATTTATTAATAATAATACACTACTTATCGAATAAGGAATATAAGTCATTAGAAGGAACTTTTAGATTATCAGATTTCGGCCACAATTCTTCCACCAAACATGGCAGCGTGGCCAAATATATGTAAATTTCGATTACCTAGTGTATTATCTGTCTACAGAGCTATATCTCAGTCCTATTGAGTCGTTCCATATACTATATATTATTTATATAATATTTTTTATATTTATATATTATTTATACGATATATAAATAAAAATTGAGATAAATAATAAATAATTATATAAGATTTGATACAATTTATATTTATATCAAGATAAAATAAAAAATTGAAATTTAAAATAAACGTCATTTTTATGAATTGACTAATAAATAACAGACGATGTATAAGAATAAGGGATAGAGATCATCAGGAGGAACTGCTATGCTATCAGGATTCGGCTTATATTCCTCGATCCAACATAGTAGCGAAGCCAAACACGTGCTAATGACGTATTTCATCTAATGAAATTTGATTATCTGGTGTACCTTTTTTTATACAAAGTATATTGTTTACTATCCATAAAATTTTCCACTTAACAGTTTAAATAAATTTTTCATAATATTTTGTTGATGTTTTATTCTACATTTTACGAAAAAGAAAACATTCATTAAACATGCTTGAAAATTAGCAGAAAACTATTGTTGTATCGAGAATGCATTTTAAGTATTTCAGTATTTATGTATAATATACATAAAATTACAGGTTGTTTAAACACAATTAAAAATGCTAATTTTTAAAATCCACAATATAAAGATGAAATATTTGTAAAATAAAACTTTGTATCTATTTTTATTCCAAATTTAGCCGGTAATTAATATTAAAATTATAACTTAATTGTATCTGTGAGCTGAAATTCTTCTGGTTGTGGCACGGAATTATCCTCACAGCTATTGGTCCTATTCTCGATACAGTAGGAGGCCTCTTAATCAGCCTGGGTAGATATCATCATCTACTGACAAAAGAACGTGAAGCCCTAGGGGATGTAACGTTGAATCACGATGCAGGCGTCCTGAGTTCAGTCCGATCAGCATCAGTGTACGGAGTAAGCAGATAATAAGGATCGACACGTGAAATGTAGGTCTGTGGCAGCAGCTGCTGAGATCCACCCAGGCAGATTAGTAGCATCTTGCTGTATCAAGAATAGGAACAATGCATGTGAAAATAATGTCGTGCCACAACCAGGAGAATATCAGCTCCCAGATGCAATTAAGTTAAATTAAAAACATTCATAATAAGTGATAGCATGAAAAAAACAATGATCCGGCTAGCGGATCACATACCTAAAGTAGGTTTCTAATAGATCGTTTGAATACGATCCCCTACCAACAATAATATATAGAAATTTACACCAACACCACTTAAGCAGTTAGCTAAGTGGATGCAACGTTTAAAGCGCGATACAGGCGTCCTAAGTTCGAAGCCAATCAGCACCAGTGTACAGAGTAAGAAGACCTACATTTTACTTGAAACATGAAATGTAAGTCTGGTTCAGCAGCTCATGATACTCACCCATGCTGATTAGTATTGTCCTGTTGTATCAAAAATAGGAACAATATCTGTGAGTATAATGTCATGCCACAACCAGGATTTAGTGATGTAGAAAAAATTTTTCAGACTTTGCAAAAAGTCTGAAAAAGATTAGTATAAAATCCATTATTTTATCATAAAATAATGGATATTTATATCGATAATCACAAAATAATAGTATTTATATCTATAGCAAATATCTTGTGATAAAAAGTCTACTGATAAAATATTTGTTGATAGAAGATATAAAGTATATCTATTTTTATCTTGATATTAGATAAAAAGATATCTCTTGATCTTAAAATAAGAAAATATATCAAGATATCTCCTTTTATCTTGATAAATAAGAGATATATACAGTTCGATAATTATTTAATATTTTATTATCAGCAAAATATTAAATAAGTTTATTGTCTAATCTAAAGATCAAGCTCCTTAATCTTATAAAAAGATTAAAATGAAAAGATAAAATAGATATATTTTAAAATATATTATAAAAGATAATAAAGATATTATTCAAATATTATTATATTGAATATTATTATAATATTATTAAATTATTAAAATATATTATAAACGATATTCTAATATATTATAATATATTTATGTTATAAAAGATCTTTTTATCTTATAAAAAGATCATGCATTATCGGATCTTATTCCTCGATCCAACATAGCAGCGAGGCCAAATACATGTTAATGACGTATTATTACAAATTGTTTCAATTCTTAAAATTTTATTATTTGATGTATTATATTTTATATTATATGGTATGCATGAATGCTAATTCAAAAATATGTTTTTTTGTAAATTTAAATATGTCATCCTTACTATATTGTATTATTGTTTTGTTTGTGAAACATGTGCTTCCTGGAAATAACAGCTGATCCAAGATGAAACCTAGTATGATTTTTCGAGATTATTTCGATACATACATTGTTCTTAAAGAGCACTATAGCTGCTAGAGTGAGCTTTCGATTTACACCCGTGTAGCCATGAAACCGCACGAACAACATTTACGATGACAATTCATATCGACGGGAGTAAAACACAAATTACCCACAATCGAAGAGAATATTGAATAAGGCGTATTTTACTCATCCGTGTTTCGGAAACCTAAAGGCTCGATACATATAGTTGTTTACATGAACTTGGATCGACTTGACGCTAATATTTATCTGATAATTCGAAATTCAGTTAGCACGAACTATGTAAAATACGAAGAACTTTCTTACAGATAAAATTATTTATCAAATAATATTTTCACATGTATAGCTGTCATCTTTAGACTATAGATATTGGCATAAGTAAACCATTCAAAACCATCAATTATACATGGAAATTAAAGATTTCATTAAGAACATGAAGTGAAATGATTGTGAAGATCATACTGCGAAATCTCGTGAGTTGTGTGACAAATTCACTTTACGGAAGAAGTACGTAGGCAAGTTGTATCAGATGATTTTCATTATTAACAAAATCACGGATGGCACTTGATAACTGCCTCAGTAAATTTAACTTTACATCCTTAAATGAGTGACGTGATGCTGTGTAAAATTTAATCTTCTAAGGTGTTTTTATTTTCTTTTTTATTGTTTAGGAGCATATTCAATCATACACACGACAAATATCGAAATAATTATAAGAATTTAAAATAACATTAAGACCTAACCACAAAATAAAACAATTTAAAGAGTTGATTTTCTAGGCTATAAGTCTTTATCGTTTAGCAAGCCATAGTTGAGAGTCATTCATCGACCTGCTTCTTTCTAAATATAGGTTGAAATGCTGCGCATGCGTACGGCAGCGTTATATCCTAGGTATACCTATTAATAACACTACTATCTAGATTATACATTATTATTCAATAGCACCTTTATGGTTTGAAATAAGAAAGAAACGTAATCGAAGTTCTGATGGGAATTA
The DNA here is from genome assembly GCA_012934845.2 of Pomphorhynchus laevis. Lineage (NCBI taxonomy): Eukaryota > Metazoa > Acanthocephala > Palaeacanthocephala > Echinorhynchida > Pomphorhynchidae > Pomphorhynchus > Pomphorhynchus laevis. The sequence goes on from WNNJ02000556.1 coordinate 67,041, forward strand.
AGAAAAGGGAAATCATTTGCAAAAATTTAGGAATCCATTGACTTGCAACAAGACTTGCACTAAAGGATGCTAATATATACCTTTTTGAATGAAAATTGTTGTTGCTAACGAGTCATTTTGAGTAAAAGAATGTTAACGGTGAATATATGACAGATCGATCCGTAGTTTTTACTTTTTCTAAAAATTTCCTAATCTTATGTTTTATAGTTTTGTTTAAGGGTTTCATAAAGAGAAGAATGAAAAATAAAATACCATCATAAAAGCCCTTTTTCATTACTTTATGAAAATTAAGATAAAAAACTTCTAATTTTGAGAGAACACCTTATTAATTATTTTTTCTCCTTTGAAATTAATTTTAAAATATTGTTATAAATAAAATCGAAGCTGCTATAATACGGATTTTAACTTAAAGAATTGACGTAGATTTTAAATCCTATGATTCTAAATAAAAATATTAAAACACCGTCTTATTACATTTTTTCAATCCTTTTAAAGCAGGAATTTATGTAGCATGACAAGTTGTAATCCCATAAGTTTAGCATTTTCCTCAATTTCAAATTTATATCCTGTTTATACGTAGAAATGTTTATATCATCATTGTTTCATAAGCTGGACTCAGGTGTCTAATACCTCCCAAAGGACAACCAAGAATATCGAATTTATGCAAATTTAGATAACTTAAACAAGAATATTCTACACTACTTTTAAAAAGCCCATGTAGTTTACTATCGAGAAGGTACACGAGTTGCATAATCAAAATTTTCAATATTGCATAATCAAAAGTATATTCTTCCTGTTACTATATACCGCAGTAATTGTGGTTCTGTAATATTTGAACAAGTTTTAGAGGACTATAATATTACACGTTTATTATAAAGATTACACATTTCAAATAAACGTTTATTTGAAAACAGAAAAATATTACATGTTTTCAAATAAACTTGTTTATTTGAAAAAATAAACAAGTTTATTTTTTAAACAAGTTTTTAACCAAGTTTATAAACAACTTTTTTTACAAGTTTTTAAACAAGTTTTTCAAATAAACTTGTTTATTTGAAAATAGAAGAAAACTATAAATGATAAACTTAAACAAAATTAACCATGTTCATATTTATGTTTATAAAATATCATGTGATAGCTGTTTTGTCTCTTATATCAGTCAAACTAGATATGGATTGGAAAAGCCTATCTCAGCACATAAATATAACATAAAACGTGGTAATATGATAGATGCTTTAACACAACATGTACAAAATTTAAAACATAACGTTAATTTTGATAAGGCCTCCTCTATTCTATCATATGAAAGTGATTACCTTTAACGTATCATTGAGGAGGCTTATTTTATAAAAAAGAATGACGTAATGCCTAATAATAAAGCAGATTTTATTTTAAAAATATTATTTTAAATTAATTGTTTTTTATATTTTTATACTATGTATAAATTTTGATTTTGTTTTTAAAAGATTTATAGCTAATTGAACTTGATAAATTATACTTGTTTGATTTGTTTCAATTTGATATTGTGGTTTTGTTTTTTTTTTCTGTTCCTTGAATTTTGTTTTACTTTGTAAAAATATGTTTATACAATTCATTTACTGTGATAGTTTCTTGTAAACGTTTGTTCTTTGAAGTTTTTAATGTTATACGATAAAACTTAAATATAAGAAACTTTGGCGTGTTGTGAAACATGGGGTAAGTACTATCATTTCGACAAAGGACTTCCCTAGGGCTCACCTCTGTCTCCTATCATTTATATGATAGTGACGAGGGGAGTTCTGGAGGGTCTTTTGGATAGGAACACCCACGCCATCATTTATGCGGACGACATCTCGATCGCATTTAAGAGAAATACTCTGTCGGATGCAAGATTTAAAGGGCGAATGAAGTCTGTAATGGATTTTGTTGCTCATCGCTTAGCGAAGTTTGACTTGTCTTTAAACCCAACGAAGAGCAATTTTGTTCATTTCAGATTTCGGCGTCCTGGAAAGCACACTCCACTCCTTGATTCTCTTCCAGGGAATCGAAAGTGTGGGGGTGCGCATTCTGAGATCCGTTTTCGAACCACGCTTGCATCCTAGGTCAGATATGGCTAGGTGCTTCAAATTAGTTAGAAAAGGGCTACGTATGTTTAAGAGGACGAGACGATTAAATGTCGGTTTGGGTATATGTGCAATTGTGCTCAATGCGTTTGTATTGAGCGGATTGTACTTCTACTCAAACAATCGCCCTCCAGAACAACGATATCTATTTTTAAAGCAATTATTAATTTTAATAAATAAATTTTTTATGAATGAAATTGAAATTAAAAATAAATTAATCAAAAAATATGTTTTATTTTACAATTTAAAATCAAATGTTTTGAATAATTTTTTCTTTATCTTGTTTGAAATTTGTTTGATTATTTTTCTAAAATTGGATGTATATATTAATTTTATATTGCGCTTGCCTACAAGTGCTTTGTCAGAGAAATTAGAGAAATTAAAAAATGTTATAAAATGTATTCTATCTTAATTTTGTTGTCAGTGTTCAAAAATTTCAAAATAATGTTATAATATATATATTGTTTGTAATATCAAATTTTATCCAAATTTTGTTTTTTTATGATGATTTTGAATTTTTATTTTAGAATAGAATTTTATCATTTTATCATTTTGAATTTTTGTTTAAAATTTTATCCTCGACACCCAACCAAAGAAATCCCAATCGACTCCTGCAAAAAGAAAGAAAAAAGAAAGGAAACTTGATTGGGGCCCCATACTTGGCTGGGTAGAAAAAGTCGAAAAAGACGAAAAAATATATGAATTTTGTGTTTTTTACTTTAATAATTCATTAAATTTTTGTTGGTAAACTAAAGTTCTTGCAACTATTGAAACAGCAGAAACAGCAGCTATTGAAAAATTGAACTGAACCTTTTTATCGAATACATTGTCGTTTCTTTGGATCCATTCTATAAATAATTTTTAGTTCAGTTGATGAAATGTCTCTTGCAAAGACCATGTAAAAAAGTATGCTATTTAATTAATATAAGTTTTCGACAGACTTCACGAATAAAGATATCAGTTGCAAATACCTCTTTTTAAATTAGGAATTGATTCCTGATAGAGAAAAGTTAGAAACAAGAAATTAATTTCTAATCGAATAAAGGATATTATGTTTCGATTCTTGCTGCTATTACACTAGCCGACAGCATTTTTGTTTATATTTATATTTACACTGTTTCTTAGTCATTTTTATACGCTGATTCCAGAAATCGCATTGGTTTTTAGAAAAAAAATGATATCTTAAAACTTATCAATAATTTTTGTTTAGTAATAAATATATTAATTATAATTTATTATAAATAAATATTTTCCATGTTGCTCATTGAAATTGAGAGAAGGACAAAGGATTATTTTGCACGAATTTTCGACAGTGGCAATCGGCCAATATTCAAGTATTCATGATATTCAAGTACTGTGTACTTAAAAAGGCCATTTGCTATTGGCGAAAATTCGTGCAAAATGAATCCTTTGTCCTTCTCTCGATTTAAATAAGCTACGTGGAAATTAAACACAAGTCGAAAGAACCGTAAAGCAATTATTAATTAAAATTATTCAATAATTAATTTCTGTTTTCAGATGTTCAGTAAGGATAGAAAATGTAGACACGATCCTAACAGTTTTTGTTATATCTGTGGAGTCTATATCAGCAACAAGCGAAAACAGCACGCCATCAAAAATCCAAGCAAACTGTGCAAAGCTTATCATTTATATTTTGGGATTCCGATAGGAGACCAGGACAAATCTTGGGCTCCGCATTGTTATTGCGGTACTTGTCGATCAAATTTAGAAGGATGGCTACGCGGAAATGGACGCCATTTGAACTTTGCAGTCCCGCGGATATGGAGAGTACCGAGAAATCACGATTTAAACTGCTACTTTTGCTCCGTTAATGTTGACAAGTTGAAGCGAGGAAAAGGAAAATTATTGGAATACCCAGATATTCCTCCGTTCATTGCACCGGGCCCACATAACGAAGAAATGCCCATACCTATACCACCTCAAGGAAATTTTATCTCATTAGATGAAAATGACATTGATACTACGGAGGAAGAGAGTGTCAAGGATGCGATGATAAATGAAACTAGACATATCATAAGTAAAGATGAACTTGACGACTTAACTCGAGATCTGCATCTCACAAAGGAAAAATCCGAAATATTAATTTCGCGTTTAAAAAACTGGAATTTAGTTGATAAAAATGTCAGTGCAAGATCACACAGGAAACGACATGAACCATATACATCGTATTATGAGTATGATGGAACAAACATTGCATGCTACTGTAGTGATATCGATGAATTGCTTGAGTGTATTGGAGTTGTTCATAATCCGGATGATTGGCGACTTTTCATTGACAGCTCAACACATAGTTTGAAGGCTGTGTTAATTCACAACGAAAATACGTTACCATCAATACCCATATGGTATTCTTCGATCAACAAAGAACATTACCAATCAGTAAAAATGATTCTGGAACAAATCAATTACAGTAAACACCAGGGGGGTGTATGTGTGGATTTTAAAATGATTGCAATATTACAAGAAATGCAATCCGGATACAGCAAACATCAATGTTTTTTGTGTTTGTGGAATAGTCGAGCGGATGCTAAACTTTACACAACACGAGTGTGACCAGCAAGACAAGATATGTCGTCTGGGACGTTTAATGTTACACGTGATTCATTAATTCGAAAAGAAAAAGTATTTTTGCCACCACTGCATATAAAATTAGGATTGGTAAAGCAATTCATCAAAGCCCTGAAAAATGACAGTCCGTCACTGCTCTACCTGGTGTAAATGTTTCCACGTTTGAGTTTTGTAAAAATTCGAAATGGAATCTTTAACGGTCTGCAAATTTGAAAGATGCTAAAGATTTTGAAAATGCAATGAATCCGGAAGAGCACAGAGCTTGGATATCATTTCGAGAAGTGGTTTGTGGTTTCCTAGGAAATAATCGTGCCCACAATTATAGAGAGTTATTATAAACATTAATTAACTACTTTCGCGATCTTGGGTGCAGAATGAGTTTGAAAATGCACATGCTTCACGGACACGTTGACTTCTTTAAGGATAACCTTGGCCAATTTAGTGATGGGCAAGGTGAACGTTTTCATCAGGACATTATGCGTTTTGAGCGACGCTGTCAAGGACGATGGAATGCAGCAATGATGGGCGACGACATTTGGTCAGCGATAAGATCATGTCGAAACAATAATAATTCAAATCGCAAATGTCAAAAGTTTTGTATAAATTGATGCCTTTCAAATTTAAAAATTGAAAAATTTTTTTACAATCATTTTTCAGGCATAACTATTGTTATTTTCGGATTCAGCGTACCCGAATTTGTTATAAGCAATGCTTTGATCATAAAAAACAAAAAAATTTCAAAAAATGTCCGCTAGTGTTATCTTCTGGAATCACAAAAGCTTTTCAAACGTAATAGCAACATGCTTGTCATGTTGCTATTACAAAAATATTATTTCAGCAGAAAATGTTAATATTTTTAAAATGCAACACAAAAAATACAAATTAAAAACTTTTAAAGATAAATAAAATTTATTTTTTAAATATAAAGAAAACAATTTGTAAAAGTGAAATTGGAAAATCAAAAATATATAAAAGCAAAGCAAATAGAGATTTTAAAATCAGATAAAATATTTAAAATGCTAAACATAAAATTCAAATTAAAAATTATTGTTAGAATCTAGAAAAATATTATCTATATTAAAATCAATAAAATCTCAAATTAATATGCCATTACCCAGCCTATTATAAATTGATAACAAAAATCTAAAATGATATTTTTAAATTAAATTAGCTTTATTACTGGACATAATATTGTCCCTTCTTTTTATAAAATAAGCCTCCTGTAGAATATGTAACATGAAGTAAATGTATTAGCATTAAACTTATGTGACATAGATTTAAAAATATTAAAAAAAGATATGTATATATGAGCGATACTAAATATTAAAAAAAATTTTAAGAGATAATAAACTAAAAGATCTTTATGTAAATATAAGAAGTTTTTCTAAAGATATCATTTGTTCAATAAATCAAAAATTAATTAACGACTATGATAGACTAAGTTGTATAATAGACAGTTATTGTCATATAAAATACTATAATCAGACAATAAATGTAAATAATAACAATGAAAATATCCACTAACCATTAACTTCATTAATAGATGTATAAATAACATAAATATAGGTAGACTTTTAAATAATTATAAAAGTAAAGAAATAATAGAATAAGTTAGATGTAAAAATATTCCTAAAATATGGTATAAACTGTTACCGACATTAGAAAAATTTGTAATTATAATAAAGAATCGAAATCAATTTATGGAGAAACTTCGTCAATCTTCGTAAACTTTTCCAAGTCTACCGCGAAATCTGCTATGCATATCAACAAATTAATATTTCATGTTTTGGCAGAGTGGCCCTCAAGTCCAGAGTCTTAACGCGAAGAGGGATTCTGCGATGATAATATTTGCGTAGGGGTGTCGATTTGACGGGTGCTGGTGAACTGATAGGAACCGGGAACATGGTAGTGCGGATCCCTTCAACAACGAAATGATGCCCTAGCCAAGGCAACGCTAATTGATCTGCGAATTTCCGAAGCAATGATACTATATTTCCTGCCCGTTTAATCCGCCGTTCTTTTCGCTATTGTCCTTATGACGAATTTGCCGTAATTCCTGTTCCACCACTCGTCGAAAAAGTTAGTGGGAAGAAACTCCCTCGCTACACATCAACTATTTTTCAAGGTATCGATTCCTCTTTCGCATCTCGTGATAACCGTGTGCATTGACAGGGGTTCTCTGGGAATAGGAAGGAGCATTGGAGTTGAATACGACTATGTCCATGAAGGACTGCTCATTTCCATTTCCCAAGATACCTGTGTATACTATATCCGAGCGGGCGTCTCGATCTCTTGTTGTATTAGGCGAATTAAATACATGCGATGGGTGTACTGGAGCTAGGACGGGCTCGACAGCTACGCACGAAGAAACCCTGCTCGAATATCTTGCGATTATGTCGCGTAGTGCATTATGGCGAGTGATTGGCAAACCACCTTTATTACACGACAACGGATGTGCCACATTGTTGGGTTGTCCACATATACACGATAACGGGACGTCTGAACACGTAAGGCCATAAAATAATTAAATAAATTAAACAATAATAAATAAAATAATAATTAAAAAATTAAATAAATTAAATAATATTTTTTTTCAAAGAGAATACTTTGTTACCAACATACAAAGAATTGGTTACCCTCAAATGAGCCCTTACCTTGTTAATAATATTTAAAATGCATTGTTCACATTGGAATTGAGACGGCTGTTTGCATCAAGTGGCCTGAGGAATTAGGGCTATCAGTAACCCCGATGACCAACGGTCTGTTTAACGTCGATCTCGGAGACCTTACGAACATTGACACAGCTTTTGCAAATATTATTACAATCATTGAGCGCATTGAGCTGACAAATTAAATAATAATAACAATAAAAATAAAATGTACAATTCGTTATATAATGACTTAAATGCTTACTTTGGTAAACTGATTAATAATGAAAGCTTCACAGCAATTCGATCTGGTAAAGAGCGTAAGCCTCAGTCAATTAAGCAGTGTCGGAAACGCCTTTATTCACAATGTCACACAGACAACCGAAACGACCAGTGTGTACCTCATTCTACTGATGAGTGTTGCCGGGTACTCATCATTTCGATGCTGAAGTGGTCGTCTAGAAGTGACATGGTGACTGAAAGTCGTGAATCGAAGTCCAGTCTATCAAGCAACACCATTTAGTATAAATGCCGTATTTCGAAAGAAATCCTGGACTGTTGTCTACTCAGCACATTTGTGAATTACTATTATACCTGCCGTATCCAATAATGATCCAACGAGTGCAGCTACAATTCAGCAACAACATCTCCCTAGTGTTTAAGGATGGTCCGCACAGCAATTCGATCTGGTAAAGAGCGTAAGCCTCAGTCAATAAGCAAAGTGTCAGAAACGCCTTTATTCACAATGTCACACAGGCAACCGAAACGACCAGTGTGTACCTCATTCTACTGATGAGTGTTGCCGGGTACTCATCATTTCGATGCTGAAGTGGTCGTCTAGAAGTGACATGGTGACTGAAAGTCGTGAATCGAAGTCCAGTCTATCAAGCAACACCATTTAGTATAAATGCCGTATTTCGAAAGAAATCCTGGACTGTTGTCTACTCAGCACATTTGTGAATTACTATTATACCTGCCGTATCCAATAAGGATCCAACGAGTGCAGCGACAATTCAGCAACAACATCTCTCTAGTGTTTAAGGATGGTCCGCACAGCAATTCGATCTAATTAAGAGCGTAAGCCTCAGACAATTAAGCAAAGTGTCGGAAACGCCTTATTCACAATGTCATACAGGCAACCGAAAAGACCAGTGAGTACTTCATTCTACTGATGAGTGTTGCCGGGTACTCATTAGTCGTCTAGAAGTGACATGATAACTGAAAGTAGTGAATCAAAGTTCAGGCTTACAAGCAACACCATTTTGTATATATATCACTGTATTCCTTATGAAGAGGCATAGCACAATGCAACATTTTATATATTCTCATCAGACTAAGAAATCGAACCGAATTATTTACGCTATATTCAGGGTTGCTACGTATGCCCATTCATCATATGTGTGATGACAAACTCAACAACGGTAAACGTGTTTCGCTCTAACGGAGCTCATCAGTACCGTGACTTCAATAACCATTGGTATTCAGCCTTTTGACGAGCCAGGGGCTACCAACCCGTTGCAAAAAGCGGGCGAAACGAAAACGGCTGTGACAATTCTGCCAGCTTTTTGTAATCAGGGTTATGGAATTGGATATCATGAAGGAAGGATTCTGTAGCTGATTTTTTATGCGAGTCACCTTGTGTCACTATATATATGAATTGTATATGAACTATATATATGAAATTGGATATCATGAAGGAAGGATTCTGTAGCTGATTTTCAATGCGAAAGTCACCTTGTGTGACTATATATGTGACTATGTATACTTTTAAATATATATACTTTTATTTATACTTTTAAAGGTTTATATGGCTAAATTCGTAAACCAGAATCCTCAATGGCGGTCTGTATATATGAAAGTCGTGAATCAAATTGCGGTCTATCAAGGAACACCCTTTTCTATAAATGCCGCATTAAATCGTGGACCGTTGTTTACTCTTCACATTGTTGCATCACCATTATATATATTAGCAAACAGTGTACACCGAAACACTGGTCGTTTTGGTTGCCTGTGTGACATTGTGAATGAAGGGCTTCCGACACTTTGCTTAATTGACTTAAACTTGAGCTCTTTACCAGATCGAATTGCTATGCGGACCATGCTTAAACACCAGGCGGAGGTTGTTGCTGAATTGTTGTTGCACTCGTTGGATCCTAAATGGATACAGCATGTATAGTGGTGGTGCACTGATGTGCTGAGAAAACAACAGCCCAGGATTTATTACGAATAAAATCAGCTAATGAGTCTACGTATTTAATATAATTATAAACAAAACAAAACATAATAATGCTAAATCAAAATTTAATAATTAAATAGTAAAATTAATAATTGTTTTTAGATTTTCTATAATTTATATCAAGTTAAAATAAACAATTTAAATTTAAAAAGTCATTTTTATGAATTGACTAATAAAAAACAGACGTTGTATCAGAATAAGAATTAGAGGTCATCAGGAGGAACTGCTATGCTATCAGGTTTCGGCCCCTAACTCCTCTACCCAACATAGCAGCAAGGCCAAATACATGCTAATGGTATTTCCTCTGAAATAACTATCTAGTATCTTATTCTAATACAAAGTATATTATTTATTATCCATCCATAAAAATTTGCCACTTAAGAGTTTAAATTTATTCTTTATATTATTGTGTTGATTTATATATTTTACTATTTTCTGCTTGATGTTATTTTTATAGTAACCTAGTTTAAAATATGTATCTATTAAATTATTTAAAAGCATTTATAGAAAATGGTGTTGCTTGATAGACTGGACTTTTATTCACGACTTTCAGTCACCATGTCACTTCTAGACGACCACTTCAGCATCGAAATGATGGAGTACCCCGGCAACACTTATCAGTAGAATGAAGTATCCACTAGTCGTTTCGGTTGTCGGTGTGGCATTGCGAATGAGGGCGTTTCCGACACATTGCAATATTAACTGATACTTACGCTCTTTACCAGATCAAATTGCTGTGCGGACCATCCTTAAACACTATGCATAGGTTGTTGCTGAATTGTTGCTGCACACGTTTGATCTTTAATGGTTATGATATGTATAATGGTGGTGCACGGATGTGTTGAGTAAACAATGGTTCAGGATTTCTTACGAAATGCGGCATTTATAGAAAATTGTGTTGCTTGAAACCGAAACGACCAGTTTCTACTTCATTATACTGATGAGTGTCGCCGTGTACTCCATCATTTCGATGCTGAAGAGCCCGTCTAGAATTGACATCGTGACATGTTAGTGTGCATCGTATTAATAATTTGTATACACCACTACACCATTGCCAATTTTTAATTTAATTAAAAATACTATTTGAATAAATACTGTCATCATTTGATTAATTTTCGGTTATCATGCCGACGAATTGTCTGTTTACTGTTAAATTCATATACATTTTATATCCAAAATAAAGTCTTAACCTTATTTATTTTGAATACTTTATTCTTTATTTTCGAATACTAATTTTCAATATAATTAACGTCCTTTATTTTATATTTTATAATTCTATATTTTTTTATTCTAATTAAACATTTTTCAAATACAATATTTTATTTTCAAGGACGTAACTAGTTTCTCTCTTACAGTCAAACAATGAATTGTTAAACTGTATTTAAAAAATTCAAAATTTTTTAATTACCTTCAATATTTAGTCTTTAGCCAAATATACAATAGAAACAATATTTATATAGATATAGCTTGCTTGATCTTTACATAATCCGGGCTAATTTGGGAAAGTATACTAAACCACTTCTGTCAGTAATATCCTCATTAATTATAAGTTTCCTTAACGATGCTACGATGTCTTAGATAATGTTGGTAAGCGTGAACAAGGTACATAATTAAAATCACTAAATCGGACATTGGAAATATCGAAGATTTCCTAGGCGTCTTTCATACTTTATGAATTGATATCCTCAATCAAGTCAATGGAAATTCACTTAACTTTGTTGTCTGCAGAAGTCTGAAACAGGAGTAATGTGTAACAGAGAAAGTAAAATATTATCTAATGCGTGGGAATACAAGCCCGTTATAGCTATCTTACACGGTTGCTTATAGCCATCATCACAAAACAGTCTATTTGATGCACTCTGTGTTCTAGGGATTTCAGTTTTGATAATCGCACAATGTATGATGGTATCATTTCGTTAAACACCAGTTTGGACGGTTTGAATTAAATATCTTTATTTGCATTTAGATTTATTATATGCTTGTTTAAAATTCAATAACAATAGGTTAAATTCATCTCGGTGTGTTATCATAACACATCTTGTTAAGGTTTCATCGTTATTAAGGACTAAAGAAGACTGATATCCGTATATTGAAATTTAGCTTCTGAATACAGAGTTTCCCTTTTAACAGGTCCTGATCATAATCGAAATGGGATCATAATTTCTATTAACGATTAACTTATGCTAACCTTTTTGACTTATATCAACTTATACTTAACTGATAACTTATTATAAACTGATAGGTTATATATCAGCTATTCTGAAATATTTAATATTTAAATATATTAATAATAAATAAAATAGAATTTATAATAATATTTATATATAATAATAAAATGGAACTAAAAAATAAACACTAAAGAAGTAAAAAATAATTGAATAAATAATAACTAACTTAATTATTTATTGTGTGTTTATTTATCTAATTTTCATTTTATTATTATTTATAAAAAAATTTATAAATGATATTTTATTTATTATTGATATATTCAAATATTATTATATATCAAAATAACTGATATTAGATAATTATATATATTATAAATGTCATTTTATTTTTAATACGTATAGTATTAAATACAGTTACAGTTTCAATATTATTATATATATATCAAAAACCTGATATATATAAGTATTTATATATATTAACTAGTTATATATAATTAGTACATAGAGCATATACATATATTAGAATAACTATATTATTAGAACAACGTTATTATATTATTCATAATACTATACATTAAAAAGTTACAGTAAATAGTATATTATATAGAATTACAATAATACAGTATAATATTATATTCATTATTACACAATTTATTAATTAATTTATAAAACGAAATTATAGAAAATAGTACATTAAAAATTAAGTACTAAGGTGTATAATCAGGCTTGCTGCTTTGTTGAGTGAATTCAACTACTTATCAATTCGATACTGGCATTCTGTACTATTTCAATTTCAGATTTTAACTTTGAATAAGACAGATAAAATACCTATCATTTATTTTAATTTTTAATGTTTTATGACTATATGTCATTACAAGAAACAAAGGTTAGAAGGTTTGTTTTTCAGTTCTTTCTCCTGGTGATAATAATAGTTATTCTTCGAATATGTGAATAAAAATCATCAATAGACTGCTTTCTCTATATCGTTCCAAGTTTAAATCTCATACATTTACTTGTAACATCATTTTACATAAAAACTTTTGAAAATCTTTCCATCGCATTATTTTAATTTATAATTTTACTTCTTTATTGTGTAATATCGTTTTTTTGTTTATAACGTTTTATCTAAATTATTACTTATACATTTCAATGCTATTTTTAACTTTGCTTATTATATCTATAATGTATTTAAAATTTCAAATATTTTAGATTGCTATAGTTTAATAAAACTTGAAGGAAGGTCTTGAATGGAGCAATATCTAACAGGTAATGAGTAATTAGTACTATACTTTACTGTAACTGTAGACTGAGAAATTATCAAGGATTTTAAGCCTTTTTAACAAAACAATTGTAATGAAAAACTACTGCCAAACATGAAATCAAAATAATATCGGATCATATTAGAGTGACTAAACAAAAAATGTTGATGAGAAAAATTCTAATTTTTTAAATTTTAAAATAAAACTCTTAATGAACTTTTTCGAACAATATGTAATCAATTATTAAATGTCAATGTTAACAGTTTGTGATATTTGAATTGGCGCCATGATCACATAAGTAAGGTTACGTTTAAAATATTAATTAATGTTTATGACATAATATCTGATGTAAATTCTTCATGTTTGAATTTTAGAGTATCGTAATCATTAAAAATCTTTCTGTTCATTTGCCAATAATAAACTTAGATTAAAATAATTGATACTTCCCCACTAGTAAAAAGCTAGTGTCTCAATATCATAACATTATTATATATTAAGTGTATCTTAATTTATATATGCACTAAAAAATGTAATTAAATAAATAATCGTTATTTACTGATATATTTCAGTATAAAGTAGTATATTTAGATACTGTTCTGTTACGAGACAATATTCGGACTATGTTTACACGTGAAACACGAGCCATAATTCTCAAGCGAACATGATAGTTGACATGCTTGCACTCGGGATCAGTATCCACCTAAATAATAGTAATAAAAGTGTTTGAATTGCCATTTTTGTACTGTACAAGTAAATAAAAATTATATATATATAAATAAAAAATATCAAACTTCACAATTTAGTGAATTATCCTACATACGGTATCATTTATCGGATTGAGGTTTATATTGGCGTAATGTAGAAAACTCTGTTATCAACATTCAAGCATCCAGCAAGCATATCATACTTGTACACATAGTAGCAGCTGTAGCATGCCTTGTTTTGTTAAACGATTCGAGTTGTAGAGTGTTTACATGTGGTATCGTGTATTCAGGATTTCACCTGTACACCTTTTTGTTTATTAATTAAAAACGACTCAAAAATATTTTACAAGCTATTAATCTATTTTAGTTATTTTAACTGGGAAAGCATCAATTGGCATTCGACATTATTCAGTAAGGATCCTTCTCACGAAATGCATTAAATTCGTGCCCAGAGTTGTTTTTGCAACATTTAGTTGCATTTCAAGACAGTGTTAACATTGTAATTCATTCTTAAAGATTAATCATGTTGTTGATGTAGTAAGTAAAAGAGTTAACTTCGTCGGTCCGAGGACATTAAATCACAGACAATTTGTTGCTCTTTAACGTGAAAATTAGATAAAATATGGTAACATTAGCTACCACTGCTCTATAAGGTGGCTCAGCGTTTTGAGACCTGAGAGAACATATTTAGGATTTTGTGCGAATAAAGAATATAACATCCAGGAGCTTTTGGATGAGGACCGGGTAAAAAACCTCTAATAGGGACAGTGCGCCCAAAACAAAATAACTATACAATTTGATATTATATCTGTAAGGAATCGGCTGTTGCATTTATGTGTAGCGTTTACGATTACACATCAAACATACGAATCGCTGCATAGTTTGCAACAGTTCAACGGTGCCTTTGATAGCTGGGATTCGCAATGTAATCGTACACATATAAGACAGTATCTATAAACTTTTAAAAAATGTGTAGTGTACAAGTAACGTCGGAGCTATCAAACGATAACAACAATTTTGCCTGTATTTATTCTAAAATCAACGATCATCATACGAAAAAAGATGAATTAAATGTAAATCTAATTCCGGATCATTTAAGTAAGAAGGTTAGTCATTTTCCTATGGTCTGTGGTGACGGGGAAAGTGCTTCCTCCATCCCTAAATTAAAGAATCTGTTGATAATAAAAGTTAAAAAATCGATTGAAAAACACCATCTCTACAATAAATGTTTGAGATCCTTCACCAAACAGTTTAAGAACAGGGTTCTATTTAAATCTGTTGGGTTACATCCTGCGGAGGTGAAAATATCTTTTGTCTCCAATGACCTCGCCGCAAACTACATGGAATACTTATCCGCCAATTTAGCTGAATATGGTGAAATCTCATCCAAGCATATCCTGGCCTCTCTGAAAGTTTCAAATCTTCCCTGTTCAATGGAAGAAAATGCGGGGTGGGTGCCATCCTGCTTAGAGCAGGAAGTGCTCTCTTTTCAAAGAATATAGAAAGTTATTTTTGTTGAAACCGTCCAATCCGGCCAAGTCCTTCGCGGTTGCTGCAGCTTCACGTATGGATGACCCTGACATTATACGGACTATCGACATAAAGACTACGAATGCTCTACGGCAGATGGAGGAGTTAGTACGCACTATCCTAACTGTTATCGGAACTAATCCTGTGCTTCCTGTTTCCTCGGTTCTAGAGTCGAAAAAGAGGGGGCTTTGGCCCATGCCGTCGCCCCGCCCAAGATTAGGAAATTAATCCAAAAGTAGACTAATAGGGGAAATGAAGATACTGCCCAGGGGCAAATATTTACACTGAAGGGGGCTAGTGGCGGTAATGGAAACCTTTCTGCCCCTAGCTCTGTCTAGGTAGTCTATCCCCCATCCAACTAATCCATCACAATGCAGTGTACTCGTGAGCCTTTTTCACTGAATATTTTTCAGTGGAATTCGGGAGAAGCTTCTGCCCTTAGACTTCTATCTGGTAGAGATGCAGATGTTATAGTCCTTCAGGAGACGCGGTCTATCCGTCTTCCCCAAGACATTACTCGATTTATCCCAAAGCATATCTGTTCCCACTATACTCGGCACATAACCCCACATCACCCCTCTTCATCTCAAGGACTCTTGACCTTAATTAAGTGCTCCTTAAGGTCTTCCCTCCTTTTAAATTACTCGTGTCCAGCCATGTCTTGTTTGGCAGTTTCACTCTGTAAGAACGGTAAACGCCTCAGTCTAGCCAATGTCTACATACGTTTAGGAGAAATTCACAATAACCGTGACCTCTTGGATGGTATTATTGATAGCGGCTATGACTTGATACTTTGGGACTTCAATGACAGAACTGGTCGTTGGATCAACGCATCACTTTGCAGAACTAGGAACAGTTATCTTTTTCACAAACCACCGTCACCCATTTTTCATTGCACATCAACAAATTCAATCCTCGACATTTTACTGCTTCACTCGAGGTGGTTGCTTAAACCCCTCTGTACGAAGCAGTCGCACCAACAACTGTCAACCTCTCATGACCTAATTCGTTCGAGAATTGAGGAAGATACGTTGCTTCGAAGAAGGTTTCACTTTCATCCGATCAGAGTTGTCTTATTCCAGGCGGCTATCCGACTCTTTCACAGAATAGGAAATGGGAGTCTTACAGAATTTAATACTTACCTCGTTTCGCAAGCTACCGCGATTTTATCGACTACCTATAAAGGTCGTATATACAATCCCACTCAGACGAAACTCAAGGTCCTAGCGAAATTGCTGAACCTCCCTAATCTCTCTGTTTCCGCCAGACATGCTCTCTCGAATGAGTACTGAAGCACTAGATATAGGTTCCAGCTGAGTAGGGATAGGATACGCATTGCTCGTCTTAATCCCTCAGTATTCCTTTTGGAAGATTTTCAAGAAGGAGAAGTTTGTTTGCTGGAAGGATAGAGCATTGGGTTGGATAGGGAATGTAGGCCTTGATAAAGTTTTAGAGGAGTCACTAGCCCTACACAACTATGGATCCACTCAATCACCTCAACCAATCCTGCCTTAGAGTAACTTCAGGATTAGAGATCTATCTGTTACGGATATCTTTAACTCCTGGGTCCACTCTCGGGCACCTCCAAATCCGTCGCGCCACTTTCTTCTCGGGTCTGTCGGCTTTTGACAGCTGATCAGAGAAGAGAGATGGCCGTCACAATGCGTTTAGCCTCCTCATCCGATTTAAAGCAGGCATCAAAATTATGAAGCGTGTTTTTATTCCTAAGAAAAAATCCTGCTCATGCCCTAAAGATCTGCAAACCATTTTGACTCGAAATGCCCTCGTGTCGATTTACGAAAAGCGCTTACGCGTAAAATACGCGACTATTTAAGTAGGCGTAATTTGATACCTCTAGGTTTTCATGGGTTCGTCAAAGGTTGCTCGGTCCATTCAGCAGTTAGTGAGGTGAATCAGTTTTGTCGGGATAATATCCATCGTCTAGTTGTGGCTGTTTTCTTTGACTTTTATGCTGCATTTGACCGGATCTCTATTTCTTTTGTGATCTCTTCTCTCAGGTCGCTCGGGTTGCCTGCGAGAATTGCGAACAGAGTGGACATCCTGCTGTATACCAAGCGATTTTACTATGAAGATGATGCGCGTCAATTCTACCCTATTAAGGGTGTACCTCAAGGATCCCTACTTTCTCCCATCTTATATCTTGCTGCCTCCATTAATCTATTCAAAATTTTTAAATACGAACAATGTCTTGTGGTGTACGCTTATGACACAAGCCTTGTTTACTGGACACAGGTGTAAAGACGTAGTCTCTGACATCAGCCGTTTCTTTTTATGATTAAAAGACCAGTTACCCATTTCCAATCTTATTTTAAACTCCGCCAAATCGCAGCGGTTGTCTTTCATGGCACCTCTGCAACTAAGAAAAAACTTAGGAGTTTAGCACTCTCCGCGCTCTTCTCCATATTTGCCTCTGAGCCACTTCCCACCTTCACAAGTCGAGTTAAATTCCGGTGGTTCACCGTTTTTGTGAACTAATCAGTGAAAGCTGATCTGGATAGATTCAAACGTATCCTAAAGAAAGCTAGGTGGGCCCTGAAACGGAATCAGCATCTGTCATCGAAAGGGAAAACCCAGGTGCGCCTTTGGGGCACCTGGGCTATCTCGGGATTAGTCTTCTTTTCGAGAGGACGTCTCCCTGTGCAAAGGCTAAGGTTTCTTAAGCTCCTCGTCTCTCGTTTACCCAGCATAGTCCGCGCCGATTGGATTCTTCGGGGGTGAAAGACCCCGGGTGGTTCAGTCGGAAGGCGGCGTGTTAGATTGGTTGAGGGGCTCAGATCCTCCTGGATTTGAGGCCGTGAACATGGAAGACGACTTACACATGCTGTCTTGTTGAATTCCTTGATTTTCTTGTAACTGACCTGACATTTATTTATTCTTTTACCATGCATTATTTGTTATTAAGAAAATCTTTATTATTACATTGATATTATTACGTGCATCATTACATGGATATCACGCTAAAATTTGTGTGAAACGCATAATGATTAATGAAAGATCTTTGACTTGTAATTGTCTTTACTGTTCTGAATGTTGTCAATCACTTTTTCACGTCTTTACATGTGTATACTTATCGAAATTATCACTCAGTAGTATTGACCGGTTAGCATGTCCATAACCTAAATTTGATTATGGTGATTTGATATTCGACAATCAACTATTTTGAATGTTTATTGCAGCATTTTCTATTCAATTTTTCCAATTTATTTACAAATCTGTTAGTCCTTGTTTGTTTGACTTAAGCTGTAAGGCAAAGTGGTCTTAATAAATCTCAACATTATTATTAACGTTTAATAGTTTTTCGTTGTACAATAGGCGACGAGGGTGACGGCTTAAACGAGGTTAGTGTACATGACTTTCTAACATTGGTTTACAGACAACAAAGGGATCAGAATGCGATCGTCGATATATTGCAGCGAACACTATCATCAACCGCTAATAACGGAAGTGGATTGAACACGACGCATAGTCATTGAACAATACTCTCATTTCTAGTGTACAACAGCGATGTACAAACTTGGGACAATTATTATAGTTAGCTGCAAATGCATTTCAAGGCAAATGATGTTGAAGATGAAAGAAAGAAGGTGATAATGCTAGCGTAGATTGGTCTGCACACATACAATTTGATTGCTGATAGTTTTGCAATTAATGATTTGGAACAAATAAACTTTACGGGAATTATTCAGAGATTGAATGACCATTCTCATAAAGAATATCCCATTATAATGGCTCGATATGGTTTCAGTAAATTGGTCAAGAACATTGGTGAAACATACAATGACTTCATCGCACGTTTTAAAAAGCAGATAAAAGAATGTCATTTCTTCAATGATAAAATAACTAGCAAAGAGAAAGCAACACATGATCGAATTAGGGATGCAGTCATTTTGAACATTCAATCAGAATCATTACGATTACAAATCTTGCAGATGAAAAATCCTGATTGGCAGTATGTTTTGAATATGGTTAATATGCATGAATGTGCAGAGAACTCGGCAAAGTGTATTCAAACACCCACCAGTCAGAATCTAGAAATCATAAGTGTGAAAAATGTTTATCGAACTCAGCAGAAACGCAACTTCAGGACAACGAAATGTCAAAAGTGTGGTTTATTCGAACATACTTATAATTCAACTTGTCCGGCAAAAAACGTTCGATGCTTTCAATGTCAAAAGCTAGGACACTTCGCGTGCTGTTGTCGATTAACATACGTTCACGAGTTAATTACATACAATACGAGGATCAACTGCTCGCAAAACGATGATGACGGTAATCATATTGTCAATAATATAAATTCGGTAAAATGTATTAACATGCAAGCAACGATCGACATACTTGTCAGTCAAAAGCCGTTTCAATTTAAGTTTGACACAGGGGCATCTGTGTCAATAATACCGCAGTCAATATGAATGCAAATAGGGACGCCGGTATTAATATGTGACATATTACGAACATATGCAGGAAGTGTGTTAAACCCACTGGGTGTATGTGACGTTACAGTCGAGTACAGGGAACAGAATCTTGTTTTATCAGTAAACGTCGTAGAACATCAAGATACGCAACCATTGTTTGGAATTCCGTGGATTTTAGCTACGAACTTCAACATGCCGCCTGGTGTGTTATTTTGCCGAAGAAAGCTGAGTGCGCTGTAAACAATTCAACACACTTAGCACGAAAATCTTAAATTATCCAATGTGTTGGGTAAATATGGCGACCTATTTAGTGATGGCATAGGCGTCATTAAGCAGTTTTTAGTGAAAATCGCCCTTCAGCATGACGTGAAACCTATTCGATGGCCATTTAGAAGAACTCATTTGCCACTGAAGGAAAGATCAATCCAAGAAATCGAAAGGATGATTAAGGAAGGGACTTTGGTCGAAGTACGGACAAAAGATGTAAGCTGGGCCATACCGCTGGTTGTGGTGCGCAAAAAAGACGGAGGTGTTCGATTGTGTGACGATTTTTAAGTGACAATAAATCCCCATATTAAGGAGGAAAAGTATGAAATGCCTACATTTGACAGTATCGCAAGTCAGATGATAAAAGGAAATATATATTCACTAATTGACTTGAAAAATTCCTAACAACAAATGGAAGTGTGTACCGGAAGCCAGGCTTTACTAACCGTATTTACACCGTTGGGGTACTTTAAATTTACGAAATTGCCATTCGGAATTGTATCAGCTCCTGCTATTTTCCAGAAATATAAAGATAATATACTTCGAGGGATTAATGGAGTAGCTGCGTACTTAGATGACATACTCATTACGGGTAGAGATGAACAAGAACCTCTCATGGATTTAGAAAACGTTCTAAGTAGACTTCAACCTGCTGGGTTAAAATACAGTGTCCTAAATGTGTATTTTTAAAAGATCGAATAAACTTTCTGAGATATATATTATGCAAATGAGAAATTCAAACCGATAAAAAACGACTTGATGCTATCAGAGAAATGCCTAGTCCAACATGTCGATGCGGACGGAATTTCACAATTATATGTGATCACAAGCCGCTCATGTTCATATTTGGAGAAAAACGAGAAATATTCATAATGACAAATGGTCGACTTGTACGATGGGCCGTATTGCTTAGTCAATACAACTACAAGATAAAGTATATTGCGGGTACACAAAACTATAATGACGATATCCTTTCAAGATTTCTCGTTTGCGATCCAGAATATCCAAGTGATGTACCAGACCAATATGTTAACCTCATTCGTACAGAGGCGTTAAACAAATCATATATTAATTTTGATTTACTACAAAAAGAAACACGAAATGATCCTTTGCTATCCAAAATTCTCCGTTATATACGATATGGATGACCATCCAATGAAATTAAAGAAATAATGCCATTCAAAAATCGAAAATCTGAATTGCATGCAGGAGATTCAATATTAATGTGGTTAGATAGGATTATAATCCCAAGAAGCTTGAGATTTTAGGTAATACAATGGCTGTACTCAAATCACGCAGGTGAAAGAGCTTCAAAAGAACTTTGTAGGATTTACGAATGGTGGCCCGGTATTGATGCTGAGGTCGAACTATCAGTTAAAAGATGTAATGAATGTCAAAGACATCGCATATCAATTATACCTGCACGACCATTGTATATGTGGGACGTACCTACTGAACCTTGGCAAAGATTACACATAGATATTGCAGGCCCTTGTAAAGGATCATACTGGTTAGTATTACTTGATTTGGGCACGAAGTGGTCAGAAAGGTGGCCCTTATTAAAAACTACCAATAATGCTATAATTGACCGTTTGTTAGAAATGTTTGCGCGCATTAAAATCCCTAAAAAGATTGTAAGTGATAATGGACCCAATTCATTTCATATGAATTTGAACAGTATTGCAAAAATAACGACATTCAACATATCAAAACGACACCTAACAACCCACAGTGTAATGGATTAGCTGAACGCTTTATCCGCACTCAAGGAAATATGTTTAAGTCACGACGGACCATTAGACAAAAGAAGAATACACAAAATTTTGCTAACTTACAGAAATGCACCACATTCAACAACCGGGAAAGAGCCTTCGAGAATGATGATGGGGCGCTGTCTCCCAGTACTTTTCGATCGAATACGTGAACAATCTAAAGAAGTAACACAAAAAAGAAGTCAAATACAGAAACAATATAAGTACACGTAAGCTAAATATCGTGAATTTGTACCCGGCCAAAAATTTGGACATAGAGCGCTGGTGAAAATAAAGATTAGACTGGCACATCAATTATGAATAGGACAGGATGGCGATCATACCGTATAAGTGATGGTACCTTGATCCGAAAACACGGAAATATGATTAGGACAGGAGAAAGCTATTGGGTTGATTCACTAACAACGTCAACACCGAACAAATCATATGAAGACAAAAGTAAGGTCGAAATCATAACACCGGATACGAACGAAAAGACAGATCCTACCGACAACAAACATACGGAAAATTCGAGATATCACAAAGAACCCAGCGATAATGAAATAACTGATGACAATCACTCCAAATTTAATATGATCACGATGAGAACGGGAAATAATGACACGGAGGAATCACAAAGATACGATCTGCGGAATCAACCGAGGGTCGATTATAGACGTTTATTCAGGAGGGAGAAGATGTAAGGAATCGGTTGTTGCATTTGTGTGTAGCGTTTACGCTTACACATCGAACATGCCGAATCACTGCATAGTGTGCAACAGTTCAACGATGCCTTTGATGGCTGGGATTCGCAGTGCAATCGTACACATATAAGACAGTACTATAAACATTTAATAGTTTTTCGTTGTACGTTGGTATAAGAAACAAGCTTCATCCATGTCTGTTACAATATCGAACAATTATTTCAGCTTCCATTGGTTCGGGTTGCTCGTCGCTTAGTTGTTTTGAATAAATTTTAAAATGCGCACACTTAAATTTGAAATTTATTAACATTGATAAGTTTAATAATTTGTCAATGCTGCATATTAATATTAATTTAACAATTTATTATTAAATAATTTGTAACTTAAAACAAAATTTAAAACATTAAACGCACTTAAATGCTTAGCTATTTGATTATGGTAAGATTATTTACTTAATAGCAACAAATTTAAGAGTGGATACATTATTATTTATTTCCTTATTTCAACGGCAAGCAACACTTAATGAAAATTAAATTAATTAAATTAATTAGACAACATTATTTTTAAAGCCTAGTATGATGTTATTTATCTTAGTAATTATGAGAATGCACTTTATCCTTTACACATATACTTTCACCGATGAATTTTATAAATATTTTTGTTATTTTAAAATCACGAATGTATTTAGATTTAAGCAAACATAAGGCATCAAAATTGAGGAAGGTAGATGGCTTGTGTTTTACATTCTCTTACTTACAGGATCAAGCACAGCATAATCACAATTGGTGTTATTATTTTTGGCTTGAGCTATTTCGTTGTATAAATTTAAGTAGAAGTTCACTAGAAAGAATTTACTGGAAGTTAATTGCAATTTCACCATTAGTGAAAACTGCGATTGATGAAGTAACTAACCATTACACAGTAGACTTATATATGAAGGTTGCACTTATCATTGCATTACCGTTTGGCTTGAATAGTGACCTGTGTGCTGACCGCGTTTATGTCAAATTTTGTATTCTTCTCGACGATTTCATGAGCATCGAGGACGTATCTGGAGGACCAATAGGCAATATAGCTGAGCACCAACGCGCCTCATCTCAAAGAGAAAAATTAAGAAAAGTCAAATTTGCGAAATTACTGTCACATCTTATTTATTTTACAAATCAGGTATGCATAATCAACAAGTAGGAACATGATTTTTATTTTATTTACCTAAATTTAGCTTTCAAAGCCAAAATCTAATGTTGAGCAAAGACGTCTTGACCCGTCGATTCAGAATTACGACCAACTAAAAGATAGTGGATGTGAAAATGGTCAAGACAACTCCAGCATAACTGTAGTTCAGCCTCAAACAGGACAAACGAATTCGAATATAAAGAAACCTTGTTTAATTTGGTCTATCACTTCTTTACTAAACAGTTAAAAACTCCGTGCTGTCACAAAATAAATGTATTTTCGTAATTTATAAATAAACTTTAAAATTTAGTATTTTTAATGCATCCATTATTGTAAATAGTATACATCGTTGCTGATCTAAATATGACATTATAAGCTACGTAACAACTTAGTAATGCATGTTCTAAATGTAATGATCCGTCGTTGAGTGATGGGCTCGATTTGAGTATCGACTATTATCAATTAACCTTTCCGTGGTGCGGTTTGTTGGACATTATCTGTATCCTATGTACTCTTGCACAGTTGACACATACTAAACAGTTAAAATTATATCTTGCTAATATTTCATAAACTCTTTGCTAAAATTGTTTGCTCAATACGCTGAGAACGTTGTCAAATTACAGATCGTCCTAAATACGAGTCGTGGTTGCTTTCCTTATCAGTTCGAATGTCTCTGATACAATCCACGCTAATAACGATGCTTTCATTAATAATAAGGGTTTAATTAATAACTATATAATCGATTAAAAAATTTCTAAAAACAAAACATGCATAAAAAACAACTTTAAACAATAGTCGTTTAAGACGTGCCTTGTAAAATCTTCTAACTTATCTTTACGGCCTCAACTCCATGGGGATCCGATCCCCCAGCCGAGGCAACGCGCCTCCTTTGGATGAATCCCCAGGGTATCCACACCCCTAAGAGTCCAGTCAAGGCAGACTATGCTGATACTCTCGATATGAGGAGCTTGAGAAATCTTAGCCTTTGCTCTGAGGGACGTCCTCTTGAGAAAAAGACTAATCCCGAGATAGCCCAAGTACCACATAGGTGCACTTAAGATTTCCCATTTAATAAAAGATGCTGGGACCTTTCAGAGTCCATCTAGTTCTCTTCAGGATACGTTTAAGTCTATCCAGGTCAGCTTTCAATGACAGATTCACCGTAACGGTGAACCCCAGATATTTAACTCGACTCGTGAAGATTGGGAGTGGTTGAGGCTGCAAAATGGAGGAGAGTGCAGAGAGTGCTAATCTCTTAAGTTTCTTTTTGATAACAGGGGCGTCATGAAAGACCTGCGATTTTTCGGAGTTTAAAACAAGATTGGATGTGGGCAACTGATATTTTAATCTTAAAAATAAACGGCTGATGTCCGAGACTACATATTTGCACCTACATCCAGAAAACAGGGATGTGGTATCATCAGCGTATACCACTAAATGTTTATCGCGTTAAAATTTTTTGTAAAGTTCAATGGAGGCAGCAAGATACAAGATTGGAGAAAGTGGGAAAGCTTGTGGCACACCTGTAATAGAGTAGAATTGACGTGCATCATGGTCATCTTCATAGAAGAATCGCTTGGTATACAACGATATTTCCACACTGTTAACGATTCTCGCCGGCAACCCGAGGGATCTGAGAGAGGAGATAACGAAGGGAATGGAGATGCGGTCGAATGCAGCAGAAAAATCAAGAAAAACAGCCACAGCAAGCTGATGACTATTATCTTGACAAAACTGGTACACTTCACCTATTGCAGTATGGACCGAGTGATCTTTTATGTACCCAAGAAAATTTAGTGGGATTAAATTTTGCCTCCTTAGATGGTCGCGGATTTTACGCACAAGCGCTTTTTCGTAAATGGAGATGAGGGAGTATTGAATCGAGATAGGCCGCAGATCTTAAGGGCATGTAGTCGATTTCTTTTTAGGTATAAAAGCACGACGGCTGATATTAATGCCAGCAGCATCGAACAATAAGGCTACTAGCATTGGGATGGCAACCTCATTTCTATGACTATCTGTCAAAAGCTAACAGACCCGAGTGGAGAGTGGCGCGTGGGATTTGGAGGTGCCTGGAAGTGCCCCCTAAAGACTAATATATCTGTGACAGATAAGTCCCTGCTCCTGAAGTCACACCAGGGCATGATTGGTTGGGGGAGATTAAATTACTCCATAATTATGTAGGGATAGTGACTCCATAATTATGTAGGGATAATGGCTCCTCCAAAACTTTGTGAAAGCCCATCATACCGATCTAACCCAAGAAACTATCCTTCCAGCAGACAAACTTCTTCTTAAATATCTTCCAAAAGGAAGACTGAGAATGGTTAAGGCGAGCGATGCTCACCCTATCCTTGCTCAGCTGGAACCTATATCTATTGCTCCAGTATTCATTCAAGAGAGAATGTATATCGGAAATAGAGAGATTGGGAAGGTGTAGCATTTTAGCTAGGATCTTGAGTTTTGTTGGAGTGGGATTGTATATGCGACCTTTATAGGTAGTCAAAAGGATCACGGTAGCTTGCGATCAAAGGTAGGAATTAAATTCGGTTAAGCTCTCATTACCAATTCTGGGGAAGAGTTGGATAGCTGCCTGAAAGAAACCCAATCTGATGGGGTCAAAGTGATATCTTCTTCTAAGCAGCGTATCTTTCTCTATCCGCCAACGAATTTGGTCATGAGAGATGGTCTGTTGTTGTCGAGACTGTTCAGTACAGATGGGTTTCAACAACCACATCTTATGTAGCAGTAATATGTCGAGGGGAGAATTAGTTGTTGAGCAATGAAAGGTTGGGGAATGTGGTTTTTGAATAAGAAAGTCGTTCCTGATCCTGCGGATTGCTGCATTAATCCAACAACCAGTTATGTCGTTGAGGTCACCAAGTAACATGCCATAATCACAACCCAATATACGATCCGGAAGGTCACGTTTCTTGTGAATTTATACTGGCCAGAAATAGATATTGGCTATGCTGATGAGTTTACCGTTTTACAGAGTGAAATAGCTAAACAAGACGAGGCTGGATAAAAATAGTTTAGTAAGATGAATGATCTTAAGGAGCTCTTTACTAGGGTTAAAAGCCCTTGAGATGAAGATGAGTGAGGTAGGGTTATGTACGGGGTATAGTGGGTGTAACAGCCACAGCAAGCTGATGACTATTATCCTGGCAGAACTGATGCACTTCACCTACAGCTGAATGGACCGAGCGACCTTTGACGAACCCATGGAAACTTAGTGGGATTAAATTTTGCCTACTTAAAGGATCGCGGATTCTACGCGCAAGCGCTTTTTCGTACATCGATACAAGGGAATTTTGAATCAAAATGGGTCGCAGGTTATTAGGACATGAGACCGGATTTTTTAGGTAGAAATATACGTCTACTAATGTTGATGCCGGCCACATTAGATGGGGCGGCTAATTGCGTTGTTACGGCCACTTCTCTTCTTTGACCGGTTGTCAAAAGCTGACAGACACGAGAAGAGAGTGATGCGACGGATTTGGAGGTGCCTGGAAGAGGCCTCCAGGAGTTAAGGATATCTGTGACAGATAAATCCCTACTTCTGAAGTCTCCCCAAGGCGGATTGGCTGAGGAGATTGAGTGGCACCATAATTATGTAAGGATAGTGACTCCTCCAAAACTATCAAGACCTATATTACCAATCCAACCCAATGCCCTATCCTTCCAACAAACGAACTTCCCCTTCTTGAATATCTTCCAGAAGGAAGACTGGGCAGGATTAAGAGAAGCAATTCTTGCCCTATCCTTACCCAGTTGGAACCCTTATTTAGTGCTCCAATATTCTTTCGAGAGAACTTGCCAGGCAGAAGCAGAGAGATTGGGAAGACGAAGCATATACGCTAAGGTCTTAAGTTTTGTCGGGGGTGAGACAGTAAACACGGCCTTTATAGGTTGTCGAAAGCATTGCGGTGGCTTGCGAAGAGAGGTAGGAATTAAATTCAGTTAGAACCTCAGAGAATGTTCCGTACATTGGGGTTAAAACAACCACCTATCATGGAGCAGTAATAAGTCGAGACGAGAAGTGAATTCGTTGATGTGCAATGAAAGGTGGGTGATGGTGGTTTGTGAATAAGATAATCGTTCCTTGCTCTGCGGAGTGCTGCATTAATCCAACGACCAGTTCTGTCAGTGAAATCCCCAAGTGCTATGTCATAGCCGCTGTCAATTATCCTATCCAGGAGGTCACGGTTCTTGTGAATCTCCCCTGGATGGATGTATACATTGGCTAGACTGAGGCGTTTACCGTTCTTACAGAGTGAAACTACTAAACAAGAAAGGGCTGGACAAGAATAGTTGAGTAGAAGGGACGACCTTAAGGAGCATTACTCTAAGGTCAAGAGTCCTTGAGATGAAGAAGAGTGAGGCGGGGTTATGTACGGAGTATAGTGAGAACAAATGTGCTTAAGGATGAATCGATTAATGTCCTGGGGGAGGCGGATAGATCGCGTCTCCTAAAAGACTATTACATCTGCATATCTACCAGATAGAAGTCTAAGGGCAGAAGCTTCTCCCGAATTCCACTGAAGAATATTCAGTGAAAAAGGCTCACGAGTACTCTGCATTGTGTTAGGTCAGCTGGGTGGGATTGCCTCATCCCTAGACAGAGCTAGGGGTGGAAAGGTTGCCCTTCCCGCCACCAACTCTTTCCTGGACGAGCACTTGCCCACGGGCATTGTCCTAATTTCCCTGTAAAGCGGACTCGTCTTTCTTCTCCAGAAGCTTTTCGTTCTTAATGGGGGTAACGACGTGAGCCGAGGCCCCCTCTTTTTCGAGCTAGGTAAAGCATGCTGAGTGGAAACTCCCGGACTTGAATAAAGTGCAGAGACCAAGGCGGAGACCATATTTTCCACATTTTTGATAGCAGAATGTATCTTAACGTCCATAATACTCAGGATGTCCTTGTTTGTCATCCTTGAGGCCGCGTTAGACTAAGTTGAATCGGGTTTCTTGACTACAGTAGACCTGGATAAGTTGTTCCGGTAATCTTTAAAGCATGCACATTTACAAGACCATACAAGATGGGTCCCACCACAGTTCGATCATAGTGCGGGTGAAACGCACCTCTCCCCGGAACCAATACTTTTGCATGATGGGAGACTACAGACTCCGCAGGTCTTTGATCTGGAGCAGTTCGAGGCCTAGTGATCCCACTTATGGCATATGTTACAGTGGGGTTAGGTAAGATCCTCTGCACTCATAACTGTAAAGCGTAAGTTGCACCCTAAAAAGGGATTATATGATGATTTAGCAAGGGTTTCGGCATGCTCGATAGGGGATGAACATAAACCTACAGGAAGTGGAAATCCACTTTTCCCCATGACAGACCGGAAGTTTGAAATTTTGTAAACTTTATTCAGAACTTCGATATCATTTTCCTCTAGATGCGGAGGAAGATTGTTCACTTTGACAGATGCTAGAATGGGTTTACAGTGAATCGAACCCAGATGTTTCAGATTTGAATCGAAGAAGATATCATAGTCCTTCGCAATATCAGAGGTTGCGAGGGAAATTTCTATTTCCGATTCATGAAATTTGACTGAATTGAACAGGATTCGGTTGTTGGCACACTTAGAAATAAATGGTCTTAGAAAGACATTGAATAAATTGTGTCTATCCAGAGGTTGTGACATTGAGATAACAATAAGATTTTTTAGTTTAGGGATTGCAGGGAGAACTCCCTCTCCCGGTAAATTAATAGCAGAAAAATCATTTACTTGTTTTTTCAGGAATTGTAGAAGAAATTAACGTTTTACCTTTCGAAATAACCATTTTGCTTGAATTGTTTCCTTTTGAAGCTCCGCAACTGTTTTAATTTTCATCCTGTTTATTTTTTATTTTTATACAACTCGAAATGCTGAACATAAATGCTACTGACTGAGTTGTTTCCACAATTACAAAAGCTACTGAAAAATGTTAACGTCGGAGCAATCAAAGAATAGCAAAAATTAATAAATCAAACATCCTAACATTTTAATACTTGTTTCGTCAAATTCGCATTTTGCCTTTTTTGTAAGTGAGTCAGATCTGTGTCGCCATATGATTGAAAAGAGTCAAGTTTTCGTCATGTTGAACTTGCGTTTTACAACATAGAGTAATTTTAACCAAATAGGCGAGGGTAGCCTTTAATTTGTAAGATTCGATTATTCTGTCGATAGATCTTTGAAAGCATACCACTGCATTATTTATTTCAACGAATAGTGCTTAAACTGATATAGATTTCTTTCAGCTTCAAACTCTGTAAATTCTCGTCGTAAATGTGAAATTGGAATCATAAAGTAATTTGGACTGCCGGTATCGAACTTGTATATAATTACATCAATTGCTATATTTGTAACAAACTTACGATTTTAACATAAACTACTGTGTGTTTCAATCGACGATTTAGGTTTGGAACTTCGACAAACACGTAAAAAAATCAAACCATGACAAAAACAAAACCAAACGACTGACGATCAAAACAATAAACTTTAAGATGTTTTCTTGATCCACTACAAAATAAACATTTTCAAGTAACTCTCGTCAAGGCTGCGATGCTATCAGTAATACGAGTTACTTCGTCAATATCACATCAATACCAGGCTTTACTAGAACCCAATGCACACAAATTCGAACGTTCAAATACAACCTTGTCAGAGTCTCGAAAAGAAAAGGTACAAAAGTGCAAAGAGTCCTATGTAGTGTATAAACACAAGATGTTGAAGCAGATTAATTCAGACACTGGCATATCAAGAAAGGCCATGCCGATCATGATTTCGATCGTTACTGACATTTTCGAACGATTTGCACTTCTAAGTTCGTTCATTACAGTACGAAAATGCACCGAAAGTGCAATCTTATGTAGTGTATAAACACAAGATGTTGAAGCAGATTAATCCTGACACTGGCATATCAAGCAAGGCCATTCCGATCATGAATTCGATCGTTACTGACATTTTCGAGCGATTTGCACTTCTAAGTTCGTTCATTACAGTACGAAAAAGTACCAAAAGTGCAATCTTATGTAACAAGGTAAGTTACGGCTGTGAATTAGATGGTATAATCGTGTGATGCCAGAATGACACAGATTTTGATGCAGATATTTAGTATTCTTGATGTAACTTCCATTATTAATAGCACTACAATATTACCGTGAGAGGGCAGCTGCCACTGTATTCTTTTTCCAGGTCGATACTGAATTTCGTACTGATATGGCGCCAACTCGATTCGCCATCTGATCATCTTTTAATTTTTATAATGCTTTTGTTTTATTATTGAAGATGAATGTCACGCTGGCCTGATCGGCAATTAATTGAAATGTTCGTCCAAGGAGATAATGACGCCAATACTTTAAGCACTCCACAATTGCCAGCGCCTCTTTTTTAACCCAAGAATACGTCCATCAAGCCCCGTTTAAAGTTCTTGAAAAGAAAGCAATAGGCCGTCCTTATTGTAAAAGAATCGCTCTGATTGCATTTGGGGAAGCATCCGTCTCAACTATGAGTGACTTCGAATCATCCAAAACGGTAAGAAGAGCTTCGGCACTGCTATGTTTCATGATATCAAAATCATGCATTGTATTTGGGCTTAAAGGAAACTCTGTAGCACTTAGAAGCGGTTGACGATTTGTTTGAAACTTTTCGATCCATCGTGAATATTGGGCAAACATTCCAATGATTTTCTTTATGGATATTAGGTCATTTGGTCGTTGCAATGTCGTTATAGATCGTGTTCCCTCGAGATCTGGGCGGACACTACCATTCGATATAAGGTTACCAAAGAGATTGATAGAAGTGATGTCGTATTTGCATTTAGATTCGCTTAATGTAAGCCTGAATTTATGAATAATGTCTTTGAAATGCTCGAGATTTGCATCGTGATCGCCATTATCAATTCCACAAATAACGAGATTGTCTAGATATACATACATTCCTTTAAGATTTTCATTCTTGATCATTTTAACCATAATTATTTGAAAGGCTGCTGGAGTCTTGACTCCGAACAATACTCGATTAAATTCGTAAAACACACCATTTTCTTCAAGGGCAGTAAAGACTTTCGGATTCAAACTGTAAAGGCAGTAAAGACTGCCTTTAAAGACTGCCTTTAAAGACTGCCTTTAAAGACTGCCTTTAAAGACTGCCTTTAAAGACAGTAAAGACTTTAAAGCCTTTAAAGGCAGTAAATACTGCCTTTAAAGACTGCCTTCAAAGGCAGTAAAGACTTTTTTCGGTACTTGGTGGTTAACAGATATCAAATCGATTTTGTTAAAGTATTTGTATGTTCCAATGCATTCTACAATAATAGGGTTTCTTAACCTATGGATCATTCAGTGACCTATTAGGTGGGTCACAAAATAAGTTCGTGAGTCACGGACATTCTACTAGGTAAAAAATACAAATGGAATGAAAGATTTTTTCTCTCATATTGATAATTTCAGATTTTGCATCTCATTATGACGTCAAGGAGTAAGAGAGGATGGAAAGACGAATTTGTAAAATACGGTTTCACAAAGGTTGTTGAGAAAGGCATAATAAAAGCGCAATGCATGACTTGTAATTCAGTTCTTGCAAATGAAAGTTTGTGACCATTCAAGTAACTGACTCACTTCAATTATGTACATGGTGAAGATGGAATAGAAGAGGAAATGAAACGAAAGATGGTACGATTCGACCAGTAGGAAAACCTTCGAGGATTCCAATTAGTAAAACACGAAAAACCAATGTTGGAAGTTTCTAGTGAAGTTGCGTACATAATTGCAAGAGAAAAAATCTCATTTTGTAGTAGGCGAAAGCTAATTAAACCTGTTGCAGTAAAAGTGGTACAACTTGTCCTTGGAGAAGAAGCAATGGAAATGCCTAAAGATATTCCGTTATTGAACAATGTCATGAACTCAATAATAGTTAAGATGAGCTAAGACGTCCTTACATAAGTTGTATATAGAATAAAACGAAGCCTAGTACGAATTAGTTTACAGCTGGACGAATCAACGGATGTCATCAACATGATTCATTCGCTTGTCTTCGTTC
Organism: Pomphorhynchus laevis; assembly: GCA_012934845.2. Lineage (NCBI taxonomy): Eukaryota > Metazoa > Acanthocephala > Palaeacanthocephala > Echinorhynchida > Pomphorhynchidae > Pomphorhynchus > Pomphorhynchus laevis. The sequence continues at coordinate 99,634 of WNNJ02000556.1, forward strand.
GTTATGTAGAAGACGCGTCATTTTGTAATAAGTTTTTATTTTGCATAAAGTTGAAATTAACTGTCAAAGCAACTGATGTTTTCGGATTGTTAAATGATTTCTTAAAAGCACACGGGGTCAACTGGAATAAGATTAGTTCTATCTGCACAGACGATACACCTTCAATGTTAGGACACAAGCCAGGTTTTGTTAGTTTAGTTAAAAATGTTGTCGCATATATTGTTATCATTCATTGTATTATTCATCGCCAGGCACTTGCCTCAAAAATGTTGCCGGACTCTTTCGAATAAGTACTGGCTGATGTAGTTCAAGTTGTGAATTTCATTCGTAGAAATGTGTTTAATCATAGCATTTTATAGCATTTTGCGAGGGAGTAGGAGCGGAACAAACACGTATTGTTGTTATTTGACACCGAAGTACGGTTGATTTCTTGAGGTCATGTATTGGATAGGACGGTAAGCCTTTTTAATAAAATTACTGCGTTTTGCAGAATATCGGTCACAAAGCGTCGGAAAAGTTTGAAGATGAAGAATTCTTAGTCATTATGTGTTACCTGGCTGATATTTTTGGACACAGGCGATCTGAATTTGTCATTACAAAAATCAAATGCTAATCAAATTATGTTCCCAGAAAGTTCATGCCTTCATGAATAAGCTACCTATGTGGAAAAAACGAGTCGTCAAAGGAAAAATGGTTAATTGCAGATTGCTCAATGAGAAGCTTAAAAATACAGATGCTTCAGAGGACTTGGTTAAAAACATCATGGAACAACTGTCAGAATTAGAAATTTAATTCGCACATTATCTTGGTGAGAAACCAAACTTCTTCTCCTGGATTGAACAACCATTTTTTGCGAGGTTAGTGCTCCATGAAATTTCGCCCCTGCCAACAACTTATATTCGCGAGCAGGGTTTCTCTACTTTAACTCCATTAAAAACAAAGTCGAGAAACAGACTTTAACCCAGCAACCACATAAGACTGCCATTATCGTAGTTGGAGCCACGGATTTAGCAATTGATGAATAGAAAACAAGAACAACCATATCATTAATTATATTGTAATATATAATCATTTTTACGAAGCTCTTATTGTAAAATAATTAATTCTGTTTCTCAGATTTATCCAAATTATCAATACGTTTTTTACTTTTCGTGATGGCTTAATATACCTGTGAACTTTAAAATTAGTATCATTTTGTGAAAAAATGTTCAGGTTGATCACGATGTCACTAGGCGGAGCAATGTTCGTCACCGTTTAAAAAAGGTTAAGAAACACTGTACTAAAATGTCAATTCAAGGTAATGGATATTCGTCTAATTCTGTAACTTGATCTATAGTCATGGAATAATCGATTGCAAGTCACATTTTACCAGATGTAACGGTGACTATAACAACTAGAGCTCTCCACGGAGATAGGATATTACGGATAATCTCAATATGTTTTAAAGGAAATTATAGTGAATCGAATAATATTGATAAAGAATTATTGAAGCTGGATCAAAGAAAGAAGTAAAATTTTATTTGATATTTGGCTAACCTCTGTTAGTATCTTCAAAAAATTACTTTTTTACTGGAGATGCTCTAGCAGAGGTTAGCAAAATATAAAAAAAATTCCTTCTTTCTTTGATCCAGCTCCAAATATTCTTTATCAATAATGGATCATTTTTCTCTTCTTCTTTTTTTTCTCGCATTTTCCCGCTCAATTACATGGTCTGCTGGACCCTGCAAAAATGGATTATTACCTTCGCAATAATGGATCATTATCAACTATAAAATCATTAATATTGGCTTTTCTATATTAAAAACACTTAGTGGAACAAGTGATAATTTTGGTTCGTCAGAGTATAAAGATAGCGTTATTGATTTGAAGACAGATAAGTATGAGTGATACAATATTACATCGCAGCATAGGGCTGGCAATAATTTCAAAGTCAACATGCTTTTATGTCCGTGGATTTGATAGTATTGATCAAATATCCAATCGGTGATTTGTACAATTAATAAAGATATTTAAATACGACGTTGTAAATCTGATAAAATTAACTTTACTTTTTTAGTATTACACACGAACTGTCAAGAACTATTAAGAGGAACTGTTATGTTAACAGGTTTCGGCCTGTATTCCTCGATCAAACATAGCAGCTGTATCAAAAACATGCTAATTACGCATTTCCTCTGATGAAATTTGATTATCTGGCGTATCTTACTATAATACAATGAATATTGTTGATTGATCCATTCATAAATTTTTTAGCACGCTTAATTCTTTAAATTTATTTTTAATAATATTTTTGTTGATTTATACATTGTAAATTTAAATATTTTGTTGGTTTAAAATTTTCCATTTTAAGAAAAAGAAAAAATTATCAAACTTGCTTGAAAATAAGCGTTAAATAATAAGATGTCGTATCAATAATACATATTTTTAGTATTTCTGCCAGAGGTTTTTTAAATTTAAGTTATCTTGAAATTCTTTCAGACAGTTATTTGACACGGAAGAATCACACAAATATTTTTAATTACAAAGTTAGGTCATTAGTAAATCTATACGTTGTTGTAGAATTAAGCTCTTTATCACACATTAATTGATATTCTTGGAACATCTTGTGATTATACCGTTTGTTTATTTTTTCAAGGTTTCTTTCTGTCATTTTAGTTGTGCGTGTATGATATGAATATTTTTCAATGTAAGTAACTACACCATAATTTTTTATCCAACTATGCTTTATATCATATCGTCTGTTAAGTGTTCTCACGTCCATATCCTGTCATCGGTTGAGCTGTCTATTACTTTCCGAAATTGTGATTTGGTTTTGAAATTGTGATTGCATTGTTCGCACTTACTATAAATATAAATATATAAATATATAGTAGCTTCTTTTAGTTATATTATTGGTAAACTGATTAACCTCTATATTTCCAATAAATAAATTAAATAATACAATGCACAAGTGAATTAGTATTAATACTAATTAGTATTAATATCTATTCGTTTTACGAAGACGATCGTCGTCATCGATATAAAGAATCATGTTCAAGATAAAAAATAGCAAAATCTCTTGTTGTATACAACCCAATACCAGGTCATATGTATCTCCTACAACAGTTGCATGAAAAGATCATCCCATGCCCGGAAAGATCGGTGGTAAGAAAGAGTGGTACAATGTGTGAGAAAATATCTCGCCATATTCATGATGTTTCATATCCCCTACTAATGACTCGTCACTCTTTTCTGTCTAGTACAGATGATTTCATAAGGGAATTTTAGAACTATAGACGGAGCATACAGAAGACCTCAATTACATGTACGTTAGACATTGAGTCCTTATTCACCGCAATTGAACATGAAAATTGATTAAGGGCCATACGAAGTAGTCTTTCTCGCGGAGGTTACTATTGTGGTGATAAAAGCGATACTGGACGTCTTTACCAGAGGTAGTCCTGAAGTCTAATATATTCGACTTTAATGGAAAACTTTATATACAGTTAATAGGAGCTGCGAGGAGTACTCCTGTAGGCCACAGTGTAACACATCAAACTACCTTTGATTACTTATATTGTAATACATCAAACTACCAAATTATGAAAATGTATCCTAGTTTGGATCCTGTGAGAAAACAAGCAACGACAGCAATTAAATCTCCTGCCGAAGAAAAATACTAGGATGACCCGGATAGCATGTGGTTAGTTAAAAAAGTCTATGACCATACTAACACGTAAGCGAATTCTCGGAAATGCCTTTTAAATATGTCACAAGGCAGCCGAAACGACCTATGGTAGTTCACGATACTGATGAGTGCTGCCGGCGGCCATCAACTCGTCAAGGAGTGATAACGAAATCTACTCGGTTAATAATCGAACTACTGGTTTTTGGCAACATCAACGATTATATATAGATTTTTGTTGTTACACCTGCCCTGGTATACCTAATGGTGTACTCATAAATAAATCACTATCTGTTCATCACGAAAAGACATAGACACCAGGCAGCATTCTATATATCCTCATCAGACTAAGAAATGGAACCAAATTCTTGGACTGATGAGGATATATTGAACGCTGTCTGATGATTATGACTCCTTATGAGGCAAATATAGTGATTTATTTATGAGAACGCCATAGGGTGTCCTCCGTTAGGGTCTCCCATCATTTCGATGTACTCATCATTTCTATGCTGAAGTGGTCGTCTAGAAGTGACATGGTGACTAAAAGTCGTGAATCGAAGTCCAGTCTATCAAGCAACACCATTTAGTATATATATAATTGTCGTAAGATAAAATTGGTCTTCATTTCCTGTTTTTTTTATCTTACGACAATTATTACTAATGTATCATTCAATGGATGATCCGGGACAGTGTCAGTTTTCCGCAAATCTAATGGATATATATATATATATATATATATATATATATATATATATATATATATATATGTTGTTAATAAATTAATGTTGTTTATATATACATATATATCTCACAGAACAATATTACCACTTTTGTCTGCTGGTTTTTTGACAGTATCATGAGTTTTGTGGAGTACTATTGTGGCATTAGTACAAAACTCTATA